>JAGKTI010009941.1:9861-29672 GCA_018397915.1 Birgus latro
GATTATATATGAGTGTGTTGTCCCAGATGATTGGCTGAAGAGTGTAATTGTAAATGTGTACAAAGGGAAGGGTGATGCCCTGGAAAGGGGAAATTACAGAGGTATAAAGCTCTTAGATCAGATAATGAAAGTAATGGAGAGAGTTCTAGAAGGTATGATTAGAGAAAGAGTGAATATCAATGAGATGCAGTTTGGGTTTATGCCAGGCAGGGGGACCACTGATGCCATATTCATTGTTCGACAGCTTCAGGAAAAATATATTGGCAAGAAAAGGGAATTGTATTTTGTTTTTGTTGATTTGGAAAAGGCCTTTGACAGAGTCCCTAGAGAGGTGGTGAAGTGGGCAATGAGAAAGCTAGGGTTGGAAGAGTGGCTGGTTAGGGTGGTTATGGCCATGTACGTGGGTGCTCACACTCAGGTAAGGGTGAATGGAGCTTTGAGTGATGAGTTTCCCGTGAATGTTGGTGTGCATCAGGGGTCAGTTTTGAGTCCCTTGTTGTTTATCATGGTGCTTGAAGCCCTCTCACGTGACTTTAGAGATGGACTCCCATGGGAGATGTTGTATGCTGATGATTTGGTGTTGATTGCTGAGAATGAAGGGGAGGCTGAGGAAAGATTTAAGAAGTGGAGAGATGGTATGGGGCACAAGGGCTTAAGGGTAAATGCAGATAAAACAAAAGTGATGATATCTAGGGTTGGTGGCGGTACAATCAGAGAAGAGGGAGAGTGGCCATGTGCAGTTTGCCACATGGGTGTGGGAAGTAATTCCATCTTGTGCAGTGTTTGTGATAAGTGGGTGCACAAGAGATGTAGTGGTATTAGAGGTAGACTGCGAGATAATGCTGATTTCATGTGTGCGGTGTGTTGGGGAGAGCAGGCAGAGATTGTTAGGCGTGAGAGGGTTGAACTTGCAGGTGAGTCTCTTGAGTGTGTGGAGGAGTTTTGTTATTTGGGAGACATGTTATGTGCCGGAGGTGGGGCTGGAGTTAGCTCGGTTGCTAGAGTGAGAAGTGGTTGGAAGAAGTTCAGGGAGCTGTTGCCTCTCCTGACATTGAGAGGACTCTCCTTACGTGCTAAGGGGTCTTTGTATGCAGCATGTGTTAGGAGTGTGATGCTGTATGGTAGTGAGACCTGGGCAGTAAAGGAAGAAGATATTCGCAGGTTTAAACGTACAGAAATGACAATGATTAGGTGGATGTGCAGTGCGTCCCTGCGTGCAAGGCCTGGGGGGGCTGGGTTTACGATAGAAGAGTTGAGAGGTAGGATGGGACTGGAGTGTATTGGTGTTGTGATGAGGAGAGGTAGGCTGAGGTGGTTTGGACATGTGGAGAGGATGGGGGATGATAATTGGGTACAGAGGGTGAGAAGTGTTAATATTGGGGGAGGGGTTGGGAGGGGTAGACCGAGAAAGACATGGGACGAGGTCATTAAATGTGACTTAAGGGTTAAGGGACTGAATAGGGAGGCTGCCAGAGATTGAGCAGCGTGGAGAGCCGCCATTAGGTGACCAAGGCCAACACATGCAAGCATGTTGGAGCCTTCAAAAACGAAACGAAACGACGAAACGAAACGAAACGAGTCTTGAATGAGTGGAGCAGTTTTGTTATTAGGGGGACATATGTGCTGGAGTTGTGGCTGGTGAAAGTGTGGTAATAAGGTTAAGGAATGGTTGGAAGAGGAGGAAATTTAGGGAGTTGTTGCCTCTCCTGATATTGAGAGGACTCTTCCTTTGTGCTAAGGGGTCCTAGTATGCAGCATATGTTAGAAGTGTAATGCTGTACAAAAATGAGTCTTGGGTAATGAAGGAGGTGGATATTCATAGGCTCAAACATATAGAGATATGTTTGTAGTGTGTCCTTGAATGATAGACCTTGGGTTTAGGACTTGGAATGAAAGTTGAGAAGATGGATGGGATTGAGATGACTTGGACACATGGAGAGGATGGAGGATGACAGCAAGGTGTAGAGGGTGACAGGTATGAATGTTGAGGGTAGAGTTGCGAGAGGCAATCCAAAAAGAATTGGGACGAGGTCATACAGTGTGGCCTCAGGGATAAGGGACTGAACAGAGAGGCTGCTAGATATCAAACAGCATGGAGAGCTGCCATTAGGAGACCATGGCCAACCCATGAAAGTTTGCTGGAGCCTTTATAAACAAAATGAAATGATGGTGTTAAAAAAAAACTACAGAGTAGTAGTACATGGTAGGGCAGTGGATGTTGGAGTGTTCTTATTGAGAGAAGGTTTGGTTTGGAAATTGTGTGTATTGTTGTTGGCTGATGATACAGTATTATTAACTGAAGATGATCTATCTATCTAACTGAAGATGAATGGGAGTTAAAGGGCTTGGTGAATGAGTCTGGAATGATGTGTTAGGGAATGAAATGTAAAATCATCAACTGCAGGGAAGCAGTTGCCCCTGCAAGCCCATCTCATACAGTGAAACAGTGCTTCCTCGGGGTGGAGAGCATTTCGCCATAGCAAAGCACAAGGAATAGTGTCGTTTGGTTCCTGGATGGATGCCACATTTGCATCTCTCCATTCAGTTAATGATCTCCATATCACCCTGTTATTTGGTTACCACCCACAATGGTTTCCTGAATTGGAAACCATTAGGTTTGTCACCCAGCGTAGAGTTTCCTGTGGAAGAATAGGCAGAACTACATCAGGTAAATGGATGATGGTCACCACCACCTACCACTAGCACCATGAATAGCGATAAAAGAATAGGGAAGCAAGCATGGAAGTAAAAAAGCCACTGCCTGACAGTACTGTACTAATACTCTGATCACTACTCTAGCATATGGAAATTAATTTTGGACCTTGTTATGAGGATATAAGTTAAGAGTAAGGGCAGTTGAAATTGAGAAGAATATGTGGAGTTAACAGAGAGAGATAGACAGACAGACAAATGAGGAAGTAAGGAGAGCTGTGGTGTAATGTGAATGTGCTAGAAAGCATTTAAAGAAATAATTTGAGAGGATGAAAATTGAGAGACTAACTAGGAGAGTGTATGAGAGTGAGGTCGAGGGAGAGAGGGGGAGGGGGAAAGGGAGACTGAGGATGAGATGGAGGGATGGGGTAACAGGTATATGAGAGAGTGGGGAGTTGACAGAGGATAGAGTGACATGGAAATGATTCATTTGGGGCCATCCGTTATGGGACTGAGACATTGGGTAATAATAGGCAGTTTCATATAAAGGACAGCATTTGAAGTCTCCCAACCACTTTATGCATTTTGTATTAAAACAAAGAAATTCATGCTGAGATTTCAGTGATGCAGTAAAGGTTTACTGTATTCACCAGATATTAGCAGTTGTGTACAATATAATGGGACATCATTATGACTGTAATGTCTGAAAAGGGAAAGTGAATATTGATTAGAAGAGAGGAAGGAAAGAGGAATAATTTACTCCAAGTTTTGTTCAGGTCAGTTTTGCTTTGCTGATTTTTTCCGACAAAAACTAGGTATTTGTAGCACTGAATGCAAGTTGTAAGGTGTACTGATGCATAGATAAATGCTATATTTTTTCAGGACAAACTGTTGGACAGCTACTTGAACACAGGCAGCTTTACCAAGGAGAATGATTTGCCAGAGTACCAAGGCCGATCTATGCCGAGAAGACCCTACTCTTTAATCAACATCATTATGTGGGCGACCTTTGTCCTCTCTCAGATCCTTCGCTTCTATTACAACCTCATTGTCAGCGGATCTCTCCTATCGCTTTCATTTGCTGTTGGCATTGTCATCTTTGGTAAGTTGTTGTTTTACCTTTATTATATTATTAATGTAAATGGTGATATAATGTGGGAGGCATATTCATTAATGTTTGGACTTAAGAATGAAAATGTAGAAATTAGAATGACATGCATTATTTTAAAAACTACTTTGTTGTCCTAACTTTACATTGACATTTATGCATATGCCCGTACCATATACTGTCCTGCTCATTCTGTACTAACACATAAGGAGCCAACACATGGTGGTACTGTGCATCCTGGATGAAACAGCTGTGGTATCCACCCAGTAACGCTTGTTCTAATGCTGTCCGCAACAAGGAGAGGGCCTATAAAAGGTACCGGAGCTGACCCACCCCTGAATCACATCTTTTATATATTTCTGCCCGGAATTTTCCTAAGTCTGTTCTTCGCTCTGCTAAAAATAATTTCATCCATGCTAAGTGTTCTGAACTCTCCAACTCGAATTCTTCTCGCTCCTTCTGGCACCTTGCCAAAAACCTTTCTAACAACTTTACCTCATCATCCTTCCCTCCTCTTTTCTACTCTGATGGCTCTGTAGCTATTTCTTCTACTGATAAAGCAGATCTCTTCACTCAGTCTTTCTCCTTCAATTCCACCTTAAACAGTTCCGGTGCTGTTCCTCCATCACTTCCCCCCTCTGACTTCCTCTTGACTGACATTAAAATTTCTCCAGCTGATGTATTTTCTGCCATCACTGGCCTCAATACTAAAAAGGCATATGGGACTGATGGAGTCCCTCCTGTTGTCCTCAAAAACTGTGCTTCTGTGCTTACACCCTGCCTAGGTAAACTCTTTCGCTTTTGTATATCAACTTGTACCTTTCCTTCTTGCTGGAAGTTTGCTCTCATTCAGCCAGTCCCAAAGAAGGGTGACCATTCCCAACCCTCTAACTATCATCCAATTGCTTTAACATCCTGTGTCTGAAAAGTTTTCGAGTCAGTTCTTAACAGAAAAATCTTAAAGCATCTTTCCTGTCACAACCTTCTTTCTGATCGTCAGTATGGGTTCCGTCAGGGACGCTTCACTGGCAATCTTTTCACCTACCTTTCAGACTCCTGCCTGGTCATCCTCCTTTCGGGACTTTGGCAAAAGCTTTGCCATTGCACTTGACATCTCAAAGGCTTTCGATCGAGTCTGGCATAAATCTTTAATTTCCAAACTGCCCTCCTGTGGTTTCAATCCTTCTGTCTGTGCCTTCATCTCTAGCTTCCCTTCTGGTTGTTCTATAGCTGCTGTTGTAGATGGCCATCGTTCTTCTCTTAGACCTGTCAACAGTGGTGTTCCTCAGGGCTCTGTCCTATCACCAACTCTCTTCCTTTTATTCATCAGTGACCTTCTAAGCTGTACATCTAACCCTATCCACTCATATGCTGATGATTCCACCCTTCACCTTTCCATTTGGTTTCTGCAACGTCCATCTCAGCAGTTACTGAGGCTATGGCACACCTAATGTCTGACTTGGCTCATATCTCTGATTGGAGTAAAAATAATCTTGTTATTTTTAATGCATCAGAAACTCAGTTCTTACACTTATCAACCCGACAAAATCTTCCTCAGGATTAACCACTAATGTTTAATAATGAACAGTTATGTCCTGCATCATCCTTGAACATGCTTGGGGTTTCATTCTCTTGGGATTTGTCTTGGAAAGAACATATTACATCTCTTGTGAAATCTGCTTCCAAGAGATTAGGTGTGCTACGCCGATTCCGAACTTTCTTTACCCCTGCACAGTTGTTGACCTTGTACATGGGTTTTATTTGCCCGTGTATGGAGTACAACTCTCGTGTGGGGAGGCTTCCCACATGCAGCTCTTCTCAATAGGGTGGAGTCAGAGACTTTTCGTCTCATTAACTCTCCTCCTCTTACTGATCCCCTTCAACCTCTGTCTCTTTGCTGCATTGTTTCATCTTTACCTCTCTTCTGTCACTACTTCAGCGGTCACTGTTCCTCTGAACTGTCTGCTTGCATCCCTCCACCTCTACGATGGGCATGTAGTACCCGTCTAGCAACAAACTCTCATCCCTTTTCTGTCCAACTCTCTAATGCAAGAGTTAACTGTTACTCCCAGTCCTTCATTTATGCAACTGGTCAACTCTGGAACTGTCTTCCTCTGTCTGTATTTCCTGCTTCCTATGATCTCCAGTCTTTCAAACGCAATGTGTCCAGGCATCTCGAAATGAACGGATCTTGAATTTGGCCCTCTTTTGTATTATTTTTGCTTTTTCTTGTAAGGAACAGTATGTGGGCCCGTGGCCTTTAGTTCCTTCTCCCTTGCATTTAAAAAAAAAAAAAAAAAAACGCCTCTTCAAATTTTCCTGCATCTTGCCATGGGAAGGATCCTGGTCTGAACTGGGTCATATGAGGGTACAGGATCTCTGCACAGTGTATTTACTGTCCTATAACTGTAGGATGGCCCCACAGAGCTGGTTAATTGTGTTCAACAGATCTAATTGGCCAAACAGATTAGAGGTACGCAATAGGCACAGCAACAGATGATCCCCAACTTGAATTAACAAAAGAGTATGACAGGGAAGATGAGAAGGGTAAGTTTAAAGATCATCTGGCTTGAGTGGTTGAACACAGTGCCTAGGAGTTCCATTATTTGTGATGGAGCTTCTGAATATTGGTATGGGTCCTGTGCATGATCCCTTGGTTTGTTGTGGTTTGCCAGGGAAAAGCAATAATGGACAGAGTCTGAAGCACATGTAGTAAAAAAGGAAAGCCATGCATAAGTTGTATGTTATGGCAGTATTGTAACCAGTGGAGTTTCCTAAGTGACATAGTAGCTACTGCTATAACCCTTCAACCTCGGCTATATTTTGACTGAACGTTCTCACATTTGGGTGAAATTCATGAAATTGCCTGTTTCCAAGGCCTCATATCTCGGCCAATGTTAGACCTAGAATATTCGATAAATAGTCAAAAGACTCGCCATTCCTTAATCTTTCCAGTGCAAATAACCCCTGAAGGTCAGGCACTGGTGTTGAGGAATGAGGAGATGATGAACGGGGTAACTTTTTGTGTTGCACAGTGACCGTGTCCCGAGGCATGCTCACATCCCTGGTTAAGTTGTGTTGGCTAGCCGATCATTTCCCAGCCACTGTCACTTCCCCAGGTACACTGTGCTTAGTGGTGTATGGGGGAGGGCAAAAAGGGCTATAAACTTTACTGTAGCTGCACTTACATGAAACACTTATCAAATCTAAAACACTTATAACACTTCATAACTTCACTTATGGCTAATTTTCATTGGAGTAGTTTCACTTATTATACAGCTTACTTCCCTAAATTTATATGCTAATACAATTTTTTTTTTTTTTTAAATGTAAGGAAGAAGGAACCAAAGGCCATGGACCCACAAACTGTTCCTTCCAAGAATAAACAAAAACAACACAAAAGAGAGCCAAATTCAAGATCCTTTCATTTCGAGATGCCTGGACACACTGCGTTTGAAAGAGTGGAGATCATAGGAAGTAGGAAATACAGACAGAGGAAGACAGTTGCAGAGTTGATATATATACAAATCAGTTCCTAACATTTAATAGCTTTGTTTCTATTTCACTTACTGTTAGTTCATGTAATTTTACTGAGGCACTTTTTGTAATTACACACACTTTATACACTATTTACAAAGCCCCACACACCTGTGCATGAGCCAGTGATATTTGAAAAAGAACAGTAGGCAGGGGTGATGCAGGGTGGAGCAGTGATGAAGGTCTGTGCGTGGGTTCCATATAGCTCGGCTTGCATGGCAAATATTTTCCTCTTGATTTTCACCCTCCCCCACCCTCCTCACCTTCAGAATCCTCAGATGACCCCCTTGACTCATCAGAAGGGTTGGGAGGTGCAGGGTAGGCTGCAGGGTCGTCAGGGTCACTGGCATGAGGTGCGAGTGAGACAGGTGAATGAAATCAGACAAGATGGAAGCGGAAGTCATTGTCCATGTACTAGCACTGCACTCGGATGACGAAAATTGGCAACTCATAGCCACCCCAATGCCCAGGAGAGGGTGGTGGTGATGGTGGGGGGGGGGGGGGGGGGGCTTCAAACAGGCAGGAAAGTGCTGTTGGATCGGTCCGACACCAGGGGTCCTTCCAGGACCCCAGGCAGGTCGGACTAGTCCAACACTTGAGGCACATGGGTTAAAAAGCTCAGATTTGAAAAGTTTTGTAAGTTGTTGGTTTTGCATATTTATGGCACCTCTGTTTGGGTTACCTTCCCTAGGGAGATGGTCAAGTCATACCCGACCTGCATGTGATGACCTCACAGACACCTTGTTTTATTTTTATTAATTCCCCTCCCTCCCCATTTACTTCCTTTCTTTTTCCAGATTACAGTGGCATTAGTGAGGGCAGCACTGCCTGGACTTACCCCAGATAGTGTTTTTTTTTTTTTTTTTTTTGCACCATGTTTTGAAATCTTTAATAAAGTGAGCTATCACCCTCCGTGCCCACGTTGCAGTTCGTCTTTGATGGAGCGTATACAAGCATTGAAGTGTGCTTACTGTGACGAGTAATTTCACCTTCCTTGTAAAAATCTAGACTCAGGTGATTTAGAGCCACTGGCAGGGCTTCCACTGGTTTTGCAGCCAATGTCTTTTTTGTCTGCTGATGAAGCCTTGCGTATACTTGTGCAATAAGGGAAATCTCTCAGACATCAAGAAAAGCCTAGATGATGAGATTGTTTCACCAATATTTGATGCCATTTAGGATTTTTCAGACTTCATGCATTAGACACAAAAGTCTTATCAGGAGCTGCCAGCCAGAGACAAATCCAGACATTCACTGACATACTTCAGAAGTCTCTTGAGGACAGTAAGAAATATCTACCAAAAATATTGTAGAGATTAACTGTTATGGTGAAAAGAAACCATTTGCAAGCAGGTGCTTGTAGTGAAGCTGAAAAGTGGTGTTGATGCTTGAACAAGTCATGAGAACATAGTGTCAGGGATGTCCTTGACACAGTACCCATTGTTAAAGGCTTAAAGGCTAAAGCTGGCAGACTTGTATTGAAACTTCCTTCATTGAATGTCAAGAGTAAAATGAATGAAGTATTGAATAAGCATTATAGCTCATACATTGTACTACATTCATTCAATCATCAACTAATCTAATGTTGCCCCATGAGGAGCACAGGAGCCTGGGGCCAAGCAAGTTGGTCCTGACATTTAAGATGAGAATGACTAGCCTCACTCATCCCTGAGTGGCATTATGTGAGCAATAGACTCCAACCATCCCTTGGATATAAACCTGCACAGGCTCACCCAAGGGTCATTGGTAGACATCAGGAAGGGCATCCGGTCATAAAATGCTACACGCTCCAATCCAAAAAGGCCGATGCATGCAAGCATGTTGCAGCCTTCAAAAACGAAATGAAACGAGGCTCAATCCGATTAGAGCGCCTTAATTGCCCACTAAATTACCAGTTGCCATAATTTGGTTATATGGTTACCATCCAGCATAGTAAGTGGTTTCCTGGTGTACAGGAAACCATTTGGCTTGTCACTTAGTGTAGCGTCACTCGTAGACAGAAGGAAGAGGAAAGAATGAAGGAAAGAAAGAAGGAAGAGAGGAAAGGGCAGGCACCCAAGAGCAGCACTACATTGAGTGAGTGGGTGGTGAACACCCCCACTAATCACTGCCTACATATCTGGGGGGGGGAGGGGGGAGTTCATGAGTGGCTGCTGTTTCCCTGGATGACTCGGACATAATTTTCAGTACAGTGAGTCCTCAATAAACGAAAGCCCGAAGTACAAATTTTCGATGTTAAGAACGCGAGGAGTGTAGGACTTATTTCACAGCATGAAAGGTATCTGCCTCGACGATACGAAAAGCGAAGCAAAAGGAAATACGAAAAGTTCAACATGTGCGCGCTGCACAGTGCCGCGCTCTCTTGCAGCAAGGAAACGAACTAACCTGTCTTTGGTAAACAATTTTTCGCGTGCTTCTCAGGTGAGTCCATGTCCCTCCTCGCAGCTTTGCTGTTCGTGAGGATATTTTCGTACTGTTGAGACATGCCTCCCAGGCACCCCAGCATCAGACCATTCCTCCATCAGCCCTGGAGTCCCCTGACATTCTCCCTGCTTCACCGGAACCACCTGCACCAGCACCAGCAACAGCCTCACCAGAACCACCTGCATCAGCCGAGAAAGCACCAGAAGAGCAATAGGGTGCCACCATGTGAAGGGCCACCATTATCAATGCTGGTACAATTGTACCGTACAGTATACAGGTAAAGTACATTCCTTACAGTACTTCAAAGTAGGAGACGGTAGCTCGATCGGTAGAGAGTTGGCTTGCAGTCCCGAGGGACCCAGGTTCGAATCCTCGCTGGGGCAGGGAACAGTTTAAGGATTTGAATTTCATTAAATCAGGCTTTACTGATCTACCAGAAGACCCGCCGACATGTCGTAAAAATAACCCCGCTAATACCAATACACCAGTCCTGTATGAGACAGCCCTAGCATGTATTCAATATGGACGGTGGGTGTTAGCGCCGAAGTGGTGACATGTAGAGGTGTATGGTATGTAGGAGGACGGCTGGGCCTTGATAGCAGGCTGTAAAGCCTATGCCCAGAGTCGGACACATAAAAAAAAAAAAAAAATGTTTAGGTGTGGGGTCCGAGGGGGTCCTGGAACGCGTCCCCCCATTTCTATGTATAGTTCAGTGGGGAAAATCATTCCGATATACCAAATTTTGAATTACGAAAGGATTTTTGGTCTCTATCCCTTTCTTTTATCAAGGACTCACTGTATTTTCAGCAAGAACAACAAATTTAAGATGCTGGTGGTTAGTGGTTGTACTGAAGTCTTCTCTTCACAAAAACAAAGAACAACAGTAAAAGTGAAGTTCACCTCTTTGTAGGTCTCACAGGATTCTGGGGACAGATTCACATTACATTTAAGGCACTAGCGTCGCCTGAAGACATGACACTGGCAGTTATCATCATTCTTAGAGCTAGGTCATAGTCATATTGAAGTGATAACTGGCGTCGCAAGCACAGGCATACATTAATCTACACAAAAATGGTTTGTTTATCATTTATGTGACCTCTTCGCTGCTGTGGGACTGTCCTACGGGCACATTACAGTACATACACTGTAATGATCTGGTGTCCTTTTTCTGGTAGACAGCTCCTTCAGGGTCATTCCCATGGGGAGGTGCAAGGAAATAGGTGTGGTTCCCAGGTGGATGCTGTAGCTACTCCATCCAGGGTGCACAGTGCTACTACAAGTTAGAGACTGGACAGCCAGTGTTTTCAGCAGCTTATTGATTGGTGTCCAACATGGCGGCATTTTTTTGCAAACGCCACACAGCCCGGGTGCTGGATGACTGCAGATTCGTCTAAAAATACATTATCGTCTCCTGCTGTGATGCATAATTGGTTGATGAATACAGTGTGACTATAATTGTAGTATAGTTTTGTTAATTTGAGCTGCTGAAGATTTCCATTTTAATCTTCATCTCTACATAAGTATTTTACTTCTGTTTTAATCTTCATCTCTACATAAGGATTTTACTTCCATTTTAATCTTCTTCTCTACATGTGGATTTTACTGCAGAGTACACGTAAGCACTAAGATAATCGCTGAATTATAATGTTGATAAACCATACTGCTGGTAGCCACAAAATGGGTGGTGCTGTGTTATTTTACTGATGCTTTATTGCCCTTATTAGTGGTCTGATTATGCTGCATTTGGGTGCAGTAACACTTATGGATCTTTTATGGAACTTTGCCGACTCCCTTCTGATCTGTCAAGAAGGAAATTATGGGATATTAAAGTGGAAAGAGCAAGCTGGTCTGCAGGTGAGTGCTGTCGGCTTTGCTAGGCAAGTTTTACTTATTTTTACATGTATTTGGCCCACATCCTCATAGGGAGGTAAGCCTAGATAGTTAAGCCTAGATAGTACCTTGATGGAAACCACTTAATCACAATTATGGATATCAAGAACAACAACTGTGTGTAAATTCAACCAAAACTCCATCAAACTTAAAAACTGTGGCCAAAATAAGTAACCGCTGCTGGTGTTAATCGATCTAGCATCGTCTGGCAACTTGTCCCAGATCTTTATATGCTTTAGCCCGACGCCCTAATCCCGCAAAGGGTGGCCACAGACAAAACGCCTCCAAGTCGCTCTGTCACCCACCATTTGCCTACCCTCCCCCCAGCTCACTCCCCCTTCCCTCATATACCTCTCAACTCCATTCCTCCACCTAATCCTCGGCCTTCCCCTCCCCCCACCCCACCTGCATACACCCTCTTAGTCAGTCTTTCATTCTCCATTCTCTCCACATGTCCAAACCACCTCAGTGTACTTCTCCTATCTTCTCATCCACCCCACAACGTTCCTTCACTTCTTCACTCATCAACCTGTCCCTCCATGTCACTCCACATGATCCTCTCAAGTAACTCATTTCCACTGCTCTCACTCTTGACTTGTTACCCTCTAGCAAGGTCCATGCCTCACTTCCATACGTCAGGGTAGGGATCACGATACTATCATGCAGTGACTTCTTGACTTCCATACTCACCTCCCTATTTCTCATCACCCCTTTCAATGAACCAACAACCTTCCTTCCCTGCTGTACCCTTTCAAGTATTTCATCCCCAAAACTTCCATCCTTACTCATCACACTGCCCAAGTACTTGAATGCACTCACATTCCCCATATCCTCACCATCCAACCTCACTGTGCTTTCTGTGACTTCATTCCTCTCAAACATCATAACTTTACTCTTGTTCACATTGACTTTCAGATTCCTCATCTTACACACTGTCCCAAATTCATTCACCAAACCTTGCAACTCCCCTTCATCTTCACTCAACAATACTGCAATATCAGCAAACAACAACACTAGAATCTTCCACATCTCACCCTCATTCATTAGAGCCACCCCCACATCCACGGCCTTACCTTGCACCTCCTTTACAACCCCATCCATGTATATATTAAACAGCCATGGAGACATCACACAACCCTGTTTCAGTCCCACTTTCAGATCAAAGAACTCACTCAGCTCACCATCCACTTGCACAGTAGCCCTAGCTCCTTTGTACATGCTCTTCACAGCACTCAACAATTTCCCCTCCACTCCATATATTCTTAATACCTTCCACATACCTTGGCTATCTATTCTGTCATAAGCTTTCTCCAAGTCCATGAAGGCAGCATTCACTTTCTTTCCCTTCTCTAGATACTTCTCCACTAAACATCTTAGAACAAATATCTGATCTACACACCCTTTTCCCTTCCTAAATCCCCCTTGTTTAACTCCTCTGTTATATGCCTAACCCTGTCAATAAGTATCCTACCATATATCTTTCCAGTCATACTAAGAAGGCTAATACCCCTATGGTTACCACATACTTCTCTCTCCCCTTTTCCTTTATAAAGGAACAAATATACCTGATTTCCAGTCCTCTGGAACCCTTCCCTCTTCCCAAGCCAATCTACACAACTTCCATATCCATTCCACAGCAATCTCACCCCCATACTTCAGCATTTCACCACACACTCCATCAATTCCTGGGGCCTTTCCCGTCTTGATCTTCTTCAACGGTTCCATTCTTCCTCCCTCCTCTCACCTCTTCTCCCAGCCATTCCCCAACCACTTACACTTGCTCTGCTCTCACTCTCTACATTCAAGAAATCCTCAAAGTGCTCCTTCCATCTCCTCAGTTTCTCTCTCTTCTCCACCAGCAATCTATTATTCCCATCTTTCACTCCTCAGCTATTTCCTCTTTCACACTGTCTTACTTTCTTTACCTCCTTCCAAAACAATTTCTTACTCTTCCTCCATTTTACACTCAGATTCCTTCCAAACTCCTCATCCAGTTTCTTCTTACTCTCCTTCACCAGTCTCTTCACCTGTCTTCTCCACCTCACATATACCTCTCTCTTCTCTCTCTCATCTACTTCCCTACCTCTGCTCGCTAGCCATTCACTATATGCCTTCTTCTTTTGTTCCACAGCTCATTTCACCTCATCATTCCACCATGCTGTCCCTTGCACACCCCTGCATCTCCTCCTCACTCCACAAACCTCCTCACACGCTGCGCCTATCTCTTCCTTGAAAATCTTACATACATCTTCCACCCCTTCCATCTGCTCTACCTCATACCTTCCCAATCTTTCTTCCACTATTGTCTTATACTCTGCCATTTTCTCACTATCTTGTAACTTCTCCACTCTTCTCACAGGAGCTATTTCCTCCTGTCTTCCTCTTGGTCTCTTCACCCACTTTCTTTGCAGCCTCACCTTGGCCATAAAGGAGAATCTCATTTTTTACAGCTTTACTTATTAAAAAAGTACCATTTGTGCAAACATAGTGTAACAGTTGTTAAAAAAAAACACTGTATACTAGAAAGTGCTCAGAGAGCGCATGCCTCCACCAGGGCCAGTGCCATTCAAAAGGATTCGGATCCATCCCAAAATGTAACCAATTCTTTCTTGATCCATGGCGCACCTTTCCCCCAAATTTCACTGAAATTCATAGAGAACTTTTGGAGATACTGTGTGGGATACTTGGGCTCTGGATCCGGCCGAAAATGCAATCTTTTCATTTTTGGCCCATGGCCCACCCTTCCACAAAATTTCATCAAAATTCATTCTTAACTTTTTGAGTAATCCTGCTGACAGACAGGTAGACAGACAAACAGACAAACCAACCAAGGCTGGGTAAAACATAACCTCCTTGATGGAGGTAAATATGAAAATCAGTTAAGTGGCCTGGTGTTATCTAGCTATGATCACTGATCTTTATACGTACCTGAATGATGCCCAGCATACATCCATTCGCTGCGCCAACATGCTGGCTCTCCAGTCCCACTATAGGGTCTTTACCATGAGTAGGCTCCTTATTAGCACACTGAATGGATGTTGATGGCCTGAATGGTTCATTGACCTGTTAATGGACCCAAGTGACATTATTGGGCCTAACTTGATCTTACTTGATCTAACTGAACCTGAATTCTGACCAGAAATAATATTACTCGTACTACATTGGTTATAAAGGGCTTTACATCATCATCATCATCCGGACTTCCTTGTTCACCCCAGGGCAGAGTGAGGAGTAGCAACTTCCAGACAGCCTAGATTTGCCCAATCCAATGGGCCACGCTTCCACTCACTCACCATTCAAGCCCATGGAAGCCTGACTCTATCTGATATGCCAAAAACATTCACCACATTCTGTAGCTTCACATAAACGTATCCGATAGAGTCAGTCCAGGCACTGTCATGTTAAAAAGGGGTGCCAAATCACTGATCATGTGCTTCTCCTCATAATATTCATCCAGCCAGCTCGATCTCTTGTCAGTCCCCTAACTTCACTGACTTCCAAACCTCTCTTCCTCACACACTCATCCACCATATCCCTCCACCTTTTCCCTGGCCTGCCTCACTTCCTCCCTCCTTCAAATTCACTCAGATACACCTTTTTCACAACTCTGTTGTTATCCATTCTCTCCACACGACCATACCATCTCATTACACTGTCTTCGATTCTGGTATCCACAGACTTCCTTACTCCACATCTTTCATGAATCACATTAGTTTGTATCATATACACTCTCTGTACTCCACATACATTCCTCAGCAGTCCCATCTCCACTACTCTCACTCTTGACTTTTCATTTTCATGCCACCCCATAGTCTCATCCATATGTTTAAGTTGGCACTAACACTCCTTCACGTAAGCCTCGTGCAGCTGCAACACTCAAGCCTCTGTTTCTTATCATGGCCTTCATTGTACCAACTACTTTCCTTTCTTGTATCCCTCTACTTTCCACTTCTTCTGCACATTTTCCTCTCTTTTCTATCACTGTACCCAGGTATTTGAACTCTCTTACCAATTCCAGTCTCTTTCCATTCACTGTAACATCACAGTGGGAGTCACCTCTCTCATTAACCATCACTTAACTCTTTTCTACATTTACTTTCAAGGCACAACGGTCACAGACATGAGCAAAACTCTGCACTAGTCCAGTATTTGCAAGTAGTACTGCATATTCAGCATACAACAAATTTGAGATATTCCATCCATCACCATTCATTACCAACGCGATCCCACTCTCCATTACTCATGTTTTTACTTCTCTCATCATCCCATCCATATACAGGGTGATTCACGAGTTTCTCCGGAAACTCTGGGAAATGCAAGCTTATGCAATTGTAAGCATAAAATACTAAGTATAGGTATTTAATGTAATGGTATAAAAATGGTGAAATTTTCATATCTGACATGTGAATGGGATGCAGCCAGGCTGGTGGCGGTCTTGCTGTGTTGCCAGGTTACTCAATTTTATTTTAAATTTTGCACGTTTTCCTCGTTCTGAATGAAACTACTCTTTCTGTCGTCAGGTAAGTAATTATTCTACATAGAAAAGTATGTCACTTTAAAGTAACAAATAAATCTACTATTGAAGGAGTAAACATGGCAAAGATGCAATACCAGTGATACTCAGAGCTCAGACTGACAGTTCCCGCCAAGTGCTGGCGAGTGTGGTAGGCCTATTTATTACAGGGAAGGTTTCAACCACATCTTGCTACAATGCCATTCACTTTTACAAACGTGGAGTATGCAGATGTGATTTTTATCTGTGGGTTCTTCAATGGCAATGCTGAAGCATCAGCAAGAGAATACAAACGGAAATATCCAAACAGGAGCCCAGATGCAAAAGTTTTTTACCACATCTACATGGAGAGGCAAGTTGAAGTACGACGCTTAGTAGGAATGGTACACCGCAGCCCTACCATCAGTACAAGGATTTCATCCCAACTTAGTGTTCCACAAGTGAAGGTATGGAGGACATTAAAGCAGGAAGGTCTGTACGCATATCACATACAACAAGGTTAGCATCTACAACCCGGGGATTCTGCTCAAAGACTTTATTGCTGTACTTGGCTAGCAGATCATCCTCAGCTGTGCAAGTACATTTTGTACACTGATGAAGCCATATTTACCTGCAGTGGATCACATAATACTCATAATGCACATTAGTGGTCAAAAGAAAATCCCAAGGAGACAGCTGAACGGAACTTTCAACACCGATTTTCAGTTAATGTGTGATACGGTATGATTGACAACCAGCTGATTGGACCTCATATCTTTGAAGGGAGGCTTACAGGAGATGTCTATGTTAATTTTATCAGAGATGAACTTCCCTTGTTACTTAAAGATGTGTGCCTTTGAAGACACGGCGCCATTTTTCAACATGATGGGGCGCCTCACATTCACATCTGTCAGATTTGAAAATTTCACCATTTGTAAACTATCTATCTATCTATCTATTGCCAGACACCATAATCCCGTAAGGGGTGGCCATTTGACTTTGAGTTATTTTTTTTTACGGGGAGGGGCACTAACCCTCCACCAACCCACTTGTTGACACGTAGGGAGCACGTATGGTTTGGTTATATGGTTACCACCCAGCGTTGTAAATGGTTTCTTGGCTTACAGGAAACCATTTGGCTTGTCACTCAATGTAATGCCACCTGTAAAGGAAAGAAAAGCAATAAGAAGTGACAGGAATGATGGGAGAAATAGGAAGAAAGGAGGGCAGGCACAGAAAAAGAATGATAAAGGCTAAGGAAGAAGTAGGCAGCACTACATCAAGTGAGTGGATTTGTAAACCATTACATTAAATACCTATACTTATAGAGTATTTCATGCTTAGAATTGCATAAGCTTGCATTTCCCAGAGTTTCCGGAGAAACTCGTGAATCACCCTGTATATATTGAACAACCATTGGGACATCACACAGTCTTGTCACATGCCCACACTGATCGTGAATCATTCACTTAGATGCCCATTTACCCTTATACATGCCTCACTACCATCATAAAAATTCTTGACGGCATCTAGCAGCTTACATGCGCAAAATCTTCCACGATCCATCTCTGTCTTTGTCGTATTCTTTTTCGAGATCCATGAATGCCATAAACACTTTATAGTCCTTCTCACAAGCCTTCTTCACAATTTGCCCTATTGCAGATATTTGATCCACACATCCTCTGCCATTCTTTAAGCCATCCTGTTCATCACTCATTAGGACATCTGATATCTCTCTTACATTCTCTGTAATAATTCTTCCATATGCCTTCCCTACCACACTCAATAAACTTATGCCACCTACTTTGTTCACATCTGTTTTTGTACGAGGGTACAATCACAGCCTTTTTTTCCACTCTGCTGGCACTGTTTCACTCATCCATGCCATCTCACTTATCTCCAACAAGCCCTTCATTGTGCTCTGTCCACTACACTTAATCATCTCTGCATACACCTCATCAACCCCAGCTTCTTTCCCATTTTTCAGCCACTTCACAGCGCTCTTCACTTGTGCAGGTGTTACATTTCCTGGCACTGCATTTCTTCTCTGCACATCACCAAAACCAGTCATGTTTACAGTGGCTCTGCTCCCTCTATTCTCATTCATCAAGTTTTCAAAATATTCTTTCCATTTGGTCCATACTTCATCCCTGTGGGTTAATAATCTACCACCTACATCCTTCACACTGCTTTCCAATGTCACTACATTTTCGCACCTCTTTCCAGAATAACTTCCTATTTTCAAAGTAGTTTGCATTCATTTTTCTTCCTAGATCATTATTTACCTCCTTCTTTTTCCTCTTCACTAGTCTCTTTATGTGCTTTTTATGTGCTTCTTACTGTCAACACATTCGACCCTCCTTTTCCTCGTCTTTAAGGGGGGAGACCAGTCCGGGAACCCCAAAAGTCCGGGAATCGGAAAAGTCCGGCCTCACATACCATTCCCTGGACTTTTACCATACTTTGTCCAAAGTCTCCAATATTGTCCGGCAATTATTCCGATATTCTAGAGCATTCTGGAATGTAGGGTACCTATAGCAACACAGCTAACATACGCAGTACATAAAATAATAACTGACACAATAACTAATTATAACATTGACACAATAGTGGTAGTTTGTTAGCTACAATTCTAAGAATGGTTGGTTAGACAATTGTTGATGAGATTGTGGAGGATATGATAGAAAAAGATCAGAAAGCTGAGGAAAAAGAGGAAAATGAACATGGAATGTAATACCGCAAGGTGAGCCAACCACTTATCAGCTGACTGAGATACAAACACGCATTCACCGAATGTGATCTTGATCTTGGACCGAATCGGCAATTTTAATTGGAAAATATTTTAATCTTTATCATGTGGTAGGTGGGGGCACTCACCATCCACTCACTCAATGTAGTTCTGCTCTCGGGTGCCGGCCCTTTTCTCTCCTCCATCCTTCTTTCCTTCAGTCCTCATCTGTCTTTCTTTCCTTCATTCTTTCCTTGTCCTTCTGCCTACGGGTGACTTTACACTTCCTCTTCTGTCTCTCTTTCCTTCATTCTTTCCTCGTCCTTCTGCCTGAGGGTGACCCTATACTGAGTGACAAGCCAGATTGTTTCCTGTACACCAGGAAACCATTTACTACACTGGGTGTTAACCATATAACCAAATTTTAGCACCTGGTGGTTTAGTGGGTAATTATGGTGCTCCAGTCGGATTGAGCCAGTGAAGGTTTATATCCAAGGGGTGGTTGGGGTTTATTACTCATGTAATGCCACTCAGGGATGAGTGAGGCTGGTCACTCTCATTTTAAATATCAGGACCAACTTGCCTAGCCCCGGGCTCCTACGCATCTCTGTGGGGCGACATAGGATTGGTTGACAGATGGATGGATGGATCACCATATAGGTCTGCACACCTAATTATCTGAAATCCAGTCAAAATTTGTGCTTAAATTTAATTATTAATACAAAATCAGGATTTAGAGCAAAAATTTCTCAACGTTAGCAGAAGTGTTTTGCCTCTAGCCTGACAACTCACCTTGATGGACTTCTGTTTTGTATAAATATCGATTTACAATGCAGATACATTTTTTTGTACTCAAAATATAAGTAATCCCTCCACTATTCGACGTAATAGAGCCAAAGGCATGTCCAGACACTGGTTTTGTCCGAATATTGGTCCTGAAGCCCCAGCACCGGTCATTCATGACCCTAACCTAACCTAACCTA
>JAGKTI010009942.1:0-10491 GCA_018397915.1 Birgus latro
GGAGTGTGTGCAGCAACACAAACTGTTGATTTGTGACATGGTGCTTAAAGAATGAGTGATGAGAAGGAGGACATATGTACCTAGGAGGAAAATATGGAAGCTGGGAAACCATTCAGTAAGGGATGCCTTTTATAGTGAGATGAGGAGGGTGGTGGCTGAACAGAGAGTCATAGATAGAGGTGATAATGAACAGTATGGAGCCCTTACGAACAACCTCTTGAGAGTTACCGATGCCATATGTGGTTGGACAAGTGGCCCACCAAGACATAAAGTAACTTGGTGGTGGGATGAGGGTGTAGAAGCCGCAGTTAAGGAGAAAAGAAGGCTTTTCCGGGAATGGAAGAAGGGTGGTAACAGGGAGGAGTACTTGGCTGCCAAGCATAGGGCTAGAAGAGAGGTATACAGGGCAAAGTCTGAGTCATAGAGACTTTTACTTGATAATCTAAATCACGGTGAAAGGAAAAATACGATTTTTAGGGTGGCAAATCGGGTGAAGAGGGACAATTGAGATGCTGTAGGTGAGCAGTGTGTGAAGAATGATGAAGGAAGGGTAGTGGTGAACAGTGGGGATGTTAAAGATGAATGGAGAGAGCATTATAGCCAGTTGTTGAATAAGGAGACTGGGATATGGAAGGTTTGGAGCCAGCAGATCCAGTGTTTGGGCCTTGGCCTTTGATTGACGCTGATGCTGTGAGTGAGGCAATAGGCAGGATGCGGGTGGGGAAGGTGGCCCGTGTGTCTGGGTTGACTGCCGAAATGTTGAAGGCCTCAGGAGATACTGGGGTGAGGTTAGTCACTGACCTGATAAATATGATTATATATGAATGTGTTGTCCAGATGATTGGCTGAAGAGTGTAATTGTAAAAGGGAAGGATGATGCCCTGGAAAGGGGAAATTACATAGGTATAAAGCTCTGAGATCAGATAATGAAAGTAATGGAGAGAGTACTAGAAAGTATGATTAGAGAAAGAGTGAATATTGATGAGATGCAGTTTGGGTTTATGCCAGGCAGAGAGACCACTGATGCCATATTCATTGTTTGACAGCTTCAAGAAAAATATATTTCAAAGAAAAGGGAATTGTATTTTGTTTTTGTTGATTTGGAAAAGGCCTTTGACAGAGTCCCTTGAGGGGTGGTGAAGTGGACAGTGAGAAAGCTAGGGTTGGAAGAGTGGCTGGTTAGGGTGGTTATGGCCATGTATGTGGATGCTTGCACCCAGGTAAGAGTGAATGGAGTTTTGAGCGATGAGTTTTCCATGAATGTTGGTGTGCATCAGGGGTCAGTTTTGAGTCCCTTGTTGTTTATCATGGTACTTGAAGCCCTCTCACATGACTTCAGAGATGGACTCCCGTGGGAGATGTTGCATGCTGATGATTTGGTGTTGATTGCAGAGAATATAAAGGAGGCGGAGGAAAGATTTAAGTGGAGAGATGGTATGGGGCATAAGGGCTTAAGAGTAAATGCAGGTAAAACAAAAGTGGTGATACCTAGGGTTGGTGGCAGTACAATCAGAGGAGAGGGAGAGTGGCCATGTGCAGTTTGCCACAAAGGTGTGGGAAGTAATTCCATCTTGTGCAGTGTTTGTGATAAATAGGTGCACAAGAGATGTAGCGGTATTAGAGGTAGATTGCGAGATAATCCACCTGAGAGCAGGTGGAGATTGTTAGGCGTGAAAGGATTGAACTTGCTGTGAGTCTCTTGAGTGTATGGAAGAGTTTTGTTATTTGGGGGACATGTTATGTGCCAGAGATGGGGCTGGAGTTAGCTCGGTTGCTAGGGTGAGTATTGGAAGAAGTTCAGGGAGCTGTTGCCTCTCCTGACATCGAGAGGACTCTCCTTACGTGCTAAGGGATCTTTGTATGCAGCATGTGTTAGGAGTGTGATGCTGTATGTTAGTGAGACCGTGACAGTAAAGGAAGAGGATATTCGCAGGTTTAAACGTACAGAAATGACAATGATTAGGTGGATGTGCAGTGCTTCCCTGCGTTTGAGGCGGGGGCTGGGTTTACGATGGAAGAGTTGAGAGTTAGGATGGGACTGGAGTGTATAGGTGTTGTGATGAGGAGAAGTAGACTGAGGTGGTTTGGACATGTGGAGAGGATGGGGGATAATGATTGGGTGCAGAGGGTGAGAAGTGTTAATATTTGGGGAGGGGTAGACCGAGAAAGACATGGGACGAGGTCATTAAGTGTAACTTAAGGGTTAAGGGACTGAACAGGGAGGCTGCCAAAGATTGAGCAGCATGGAGAGCTGCCATTAGGTGACCAAGGCCGACGCATGCAAGCATGTTGGAGCCTTCAAAAACAAAGCGAAACTATATCATACTGTTTATTTTTTTTCCCCACCCACTTGCTTCAGTGCATCCATTAGGCATGATTATGTATCACACTTCAAATAAACAGACTTACGCAATTGAAAATAGTAATGTGAATGGGAAGTGGGAGTAAGGCAGTGCACCACAGGCTAGCACTTCTTGGTATGGGGGAGGTTACTCACACTCAGTGTTGGAAAAAATAGCATATATATATATATAGTGTATTTTAAGTCTGTAGTATTTTATTTAAAATCAGATTTTTAAATTTAAATTGATTGTTTTACTTAACTGGAAAAATAAATGTTTTTATTTTTTCTCACTTTTATGAACTTTTTTTTTTTTTTTTTACTAAGCCCTGATCAGTGTTAAATGAAATCATTTTGGGTGTAGGAGGACTGCTGGGCCTTGATAGCAGGCTGTGGAGCCTATGCCCAGAGTCGGACTCATTAAAAAAAAAAAAAAATTATTACCCAAAAGCTGCCGTACAACTTGAAAAGACCTGATGCATTAAAGGCATTCCTAACCAGAGCATTTATTGTTATTATCAAAGAGTCTTCTTTCCTCTGTTTTTTTAATATTCGCCTTGTAACAAAAGGCAATCAGGTGACTGATTTGATCAAGATCAGTACAGGAGAGTACAGGCCAAGCAGACTTGATGCATCTGTACAATACACATCGATCACATTCTCTGTCTTCTTCATTACCTCTGCCAAGGAGGTTATGTTTTCACTCCTGTTTGTATGTTTATTTGTTTGTTGGTTGGTTTGTGAGCAAGATTACACAAAAACTACCAGATGGATTTCCACGAAACTTGGTAGAAGAATGGGCCTTGGCCCAGAATTCACTCCATTAAATTTTGGTGGAGATCCGGATAAAGGTGCGGATCCAGGAACTTTTTTTCACATTCTTTAACATTGCGAGATAGGGCGTTGGCGGAGGTATGTGCTCTGGTGAGTGCCATTCTAGTTTTTACTGTATTTATATAAAAAAATAAATCCATTTTGATTTAAATCGTGATTTTTTCATTGATTTAAATCTATTTAAATCACATGATTTAAATAATTTGAATTAAATCATAACAACCCTGCCACTGGATAATGAAGTCTTGCAGAAGTTTGATTCCATGGCGAAAAATCAATCTGTAGAAATTATGAGTGTGTTTATTACAGCAGTATTTTGTTCATTACTTCCACCAATGAATGTTGAGGTTGTGTATTCACTTGTTCATATGTTTGCAAGATCTCTCAAAAAGTTTTTGATGAATTTTCATGAAATTTTGTTGATATATGGTTCATGGGGAAGGGAAGGCTTTGTTAAATTTTGTTGGTTACCTGAGTGTGAGGCCTGGTTCAAGACTTTTTCTGTTTGTTTGTATGGAAGATACTGATTTTAATGAATTATTTTGTATATACGAGTCATAGGTCAAGGAAGAGTTACTTAAATTTTGGTGGTGATCTGAGTTGTCTGGTACAGGTCCAGTTGTACACTGTACTTGGATATGATCAGAAGGAGGGGCAAAGTCCTTACTCAAGGCAGCTTGCCCCAGAGATATTTCACATTCGGTTTTTCATTTTTTTTTTTAGTTCTCATTTACCTAAAAAGCTGTAGGTTTAGCCTGAATGTGTACTAGTAGCCAGCTGTATTATTCAATAAATTTAAGATTGTTAGTGGTATAGATATAATTATACAAAACTTTTCCTTCCTTCACAGTTGCCCAAACATGGCCATGCTCAATTCAGCACTAGGAACTGAATTGGCAAATGGTGATCCTAATGTTGTTGAAAATGGAGAAATTGGAAACAATGAACTAGTTAGTGATGACTTGGACACTTACGAAGACTCCACAAGTGAACCAAATGGAGAGAGGCAGAATGATGAATCTGAATCACTAACATTGTGTGAACCATCAGTCTCAGAGTCTGAACTGCCTGAGAGTGTAAATATTGTGCAAAATGAACTCTGTGATAATGGCATAGAAAGAGGAGAAGAGGCCAGTGAATTGTTAGGACAGGAAAATGGAGTAGTGGAGGAAATGGAAGGGAGTGACTTAAGAGAACCGGATGATATGCACTCCAGTAGAGAGGTGGTTAGTAGTGAGCGCAGGTTCAAGAGTCTAGCTGAACAGTCAATAGAGGGATCTACAGATACACTTGTGGCTGAAATTGGAATAATAGCAAGTGAAGAAAAGTTCCCTCAGGAGAAAAATAGTGATATGGTGCAGTTGGTAAATGGGGATAGTGGACAGGAAAGTCCCAAATCGGTGCTTAATGGTAAATATTGCTCCTTAATGAATGGGATGCTTGGGGAGGAACCTGAAGTGTTTCAAGGCTCAGCCAGTAACAATGGATTAAATTCCAATGGGCGGCGACATCATAAGAACCCAGAGAACTTACTTGAGGACCGACTAGAAAAGCGGTTGATTAATGGTGTAGGAGCATCTGGATGCAGCATCTGCAGTCAGAGTAAAAAACTGCTGGATGAAACCTATGGTGGCGACTCTTGGCGCAGTC
Organism: Birgus latro; assembly: GCA_018397915.1. Taxonomy (NCBI): domain Eukaryota; kingdom Metazoa; phylum Arthropoda; class Malacostraca; order Decapoda; family Coenobitidae; genus Birgus; species Birgus latro. The sequence continues at coordinate 4,826 of JAGKTI010009942.1, forward strand.
CTGGCCTGGTTGGGGGTGAGGCAGGAGGGTTGCGAGGGGTAACAACAGGTCCTAGCAGCAGAGTCTCACTTTACTCCACACCAATGCATTCACGCACTCCATCATCCTGTATACCTTCAACACCCTGTGAAGATAGGTGAGTCCTGCAGCTGAGAGTGCTTTTGTAAAGTAGAGAAATTACAAACTTATTATCAGGTTTTTTGTTTTAATAACTATTCAGGACATCACACTGGTTCGTCTGATTATTTTGTTTGTGCTTTACCATTTCTGTACATTTGTGTTAGTTTGTCCTCCTCAGTTTGGTTGAAGTTTTTCTTTTTGAAGGTTATTTCCGCTAGCTCAGTGGTAGATTAAGTTAGTACAATGCTCTGCATCTTCTCCACAATACTTCTTTGTGACAAGCACCATATTCTAATGTAAATCACTTGTTACAGCTTGGCAGTGAAGATGAAGAGGTGGCAATTTTAGGCTAAGTTACAGTGGAGTGAGCATAGTCTGTTATTTATTTTGTATTAATTAAATTTTCAGTACCGGCATTGGTAGTTGCTTCTTTGTTCCAGTAAAATATAGCAGTCAAGATAATCTTATTGACCATTAGCTTTGTTCTGTTGCTTTTATAGCCTTACATGTGATACAGTACTTTTTATTTTTATTTATTTATTATTTTTAATCACCAGGTTTTGGCTGGCAACATCTACATAGATATCAACATTTTTAAGCCCATCCCATTTACAGTGTCATTGCTTTTCCAAGATCTATGTGATTGAGTTGTAAGGGCTGGCTTGCACACCTGATATTGGCAGGCAGTGCTATGTTACTTGTTTAAAGTATGTTTTATTGGCCATTGATGGCAGCTGATCCATAGGGCAGGCGGACATCATTTTGTTATTGGAGCAGTAACTCGACCTCACCTGGTACATACGGTAGTATGGGTATAGTTGTGGAAGGCTTTTGGAGTGTAGAGTGAGAGGTCCATATAGCTAGGTATTATTGTAGTAGTTGTGTCTGTGAATGAGTATTAGTCACTGTGGGAACCTTGAAAGGGTGTGAAGGTATCACATGATTTACAGAACTACTGCAGTCCATGTGATATGACAAGAATTACAGTACTGCAGTCCTTGTGTTATCTCTTTGAATTACAGAACTACTGCATTTTTTTGTTCGTCCTTTCCCTGGTAGGACTGAATCCACATCATGAGAATGGGTAAATGTACACTACCCACCCAGCTGCCAATGGCAGTGATACCCCAGGTCATTATATATAATGTTAGGGATATATTCCAAAATATCAAATTTTGAATATACCTATAGTCTATCCAATCTGGATATCTCAGCAAGCCACGTCCCATTTCCCTGGTGCCTACGTTATTGTACGGCTGGCTGGACTGTAGGCTATCACTTACTGTCTGACCACGGAGCTGCTAAGATCTCATATTAACATTCATCGTGCGATATAAGAATATTTTAATACTTGTTGGTCTGAAGTTATTTGTGCTACATAATTTTCTCTTACTCCATATTTTATCATGAATGTTTTGTCATCATCATTATCATTATCATCATCATCCATCCGGACCTCCTTTCCCACCCTAGGGCAGGGTGAGGAGTAGCAGCATCCCGACAACCCAAATTTTCCCAGTCCAATGGGCTACACTTCCATTCACCCACCATTTAAGCCCCCAGAATCCGGGCTCTATCTGATACACCAAAAACATTCACCACGCACTGTAGCTTCACATAAACGTATCCAATAGAGTCAAACCGGACACTGTCACGTTAAAAAGAGGTGCCAAATCCCTGATCATGTGCTTCTATTCACAATATTCATCCAGCCAGCTTGATCTCTTGTCAGTCCCATAACCTCACCAACTTCCAAACCTCTCTTCCTCATGGCAAATGTTTTGTCTATGGAAAGTAATTTCCAAAGGGTGGAGAGAGGCAACAGTAATACAGTTAGAGTGAAAATGAGTAGAAGAATGGTTGAAAAATGTTAATGCCACTTTTTGCTTAGCCATCATTGATTTTTACAGCAACTTTTGATCACATCAAGAATAAAGTAAGATTCCTAGGGAAAAAATTATCTTGATTACCATAGTCACTTCAGATTTTATGAGAAGTGTGGCAGAGCTGAGGTAGAGAATTTTTAATGCAAAGAGTTGCAAGTGCATGGACATGTATGTTTGGGCAGTGTGCCCTACCACCTCTCACTCCCTTGTCTTTGTGTACTGCAGTTCCTCCCCCCCCCCCTGTCTGTCTGTTCTGTCTGTCTGTCTCTCTCTCTCTCAGTGTACAGTGGTGTCCACGCAGCTGAGGCCGAGTTGTTGCTGAATGATGGTGGGCAACACGAGATGGTGCCAAAATCGTGCCAGTAAGGCATACAAGTTGATGAGCTTGCAAATCTTTGCATAAAAAATTCTCTACTTCAGTTCTGCCATGCTTTTCATAAAATTTGAAGTGAGCATGGTAATCAAGATAATTTTCTCTCTGAGAAATCTTACTTTATTCTTGAATTGATTTGATAGTTGTAAAAATCAGTGATACCGATAAGTAAAAAGTGGTGTAAACATTTTTCAGCTATTCTTCTACTTATTCTCACTCTTATTTTACTACTGTAGCCTCTCTTTACCTTTTGGAAATTAATTTCCATAGACAAAACATTCCCTAGTACAGAGATAGCCCGATTATCCAGGCTGTATGATGTGAAGGGGTGCCCGAATAGTCTGAAATCGTGATTTATCTGGCGGAAGCAAAACACAAGCACTGTCAGAGTGATTTATTGACCAGTAAATGTAGCTACACTTTAAGCAGCAGAAAGACCTTACCAATTCAATTCATATTCCTCTAGGTTGCTTCTCTATTTTTCTGATTATTTTCAGTTTGGTAAACTACTTTTTCTTGCTGAAAAGTTTCCTCCCTGTTATTATCATCACATTCCTTAAGCCGTACCTACAATTGTTCCAGCACAGTGGAAGAAACTCATCATACTCAAAAGTGGATTTTGTTTCCCAGTTTCCCAACTGTAGGTTAGGTTAGGTTAAATTTTTAGGTACAGTTAAGCTTGGTTAGGCCAGGTTTAGTTAAACACTTAGGTTAGAAAAGTCACTTCCACCATTACGTTAATGAATCAGACAAGAATCGTCACAGCAGAACTGTTTAAAACAATGGGGAAACAGATTTAACAAGAAACATTTATTCCCCAACCCAGAAATAATCAGAAAAATATAACAGACTATCACCAAGAACTGATTTGGTAAGGTGCTTTTACTGTTTAAAGTAAAGCCTATGATTAGCCTCCTATTAAGGCCATGAGTTCAGAGATTTGCATGTTCCTGTGGCTGGCCTTGGGGCCATTTTTTAAAAGTTCTAAAGTCAATTTCTTTGTCTTACTGATGTGAAAAGACTCGTCTGGTGCACCTGGCTTCCCACCCCCCCCAACCCATCTGGTGATTTGCGATGATGTGTGAAAGAATTAGTTAATAAAATTTACATTATCATGTAAACATATTGGCGAAAATATCTCGGATGAAGTTACTGCATGACTGCTTGGGATGGTTAGAGTAGGGTCTTGGAAACATACTGTACAAGTGACCTTCGTTCCCTTCTCATAATTGTTCGCAGTTTTTTATTGCACGCCCTAACTCAGCGTCACTGACACCGGTACATTAAAGTGTTGTTCAAGGCCGACAGCGTTGAAGGGATTAATGGAATACATTATTGTTTGTATCAGTACTCTCTCTTTCACACATACAGTACATCCTTTAACTTTGCGATTCACCATTTTTGCGAGGTAGTTCCAAAAGTCATGTATTTTTTAACATTTATGAACTTTGCGAGCGATCACACACTTTGCGAGGTCGAGTGGTGGGAGAGTCGTCTTCCCACACTACCTTGCCACGGGAGTAGTGACGTCATGGTTCATTGGGCATACTGAGCCTCCTAGTTCAGTGGTCTGCCGCCCCGCCATGTTTGTTTGCACCTGTTTCCAACCAAGGTCACTGACCCTCACAATTTCGTGGTGCTCCTCACAATATCCCAGCAGTCTAACCTTGCACGAGTGTTATCATGGCACCAACGGGTAAGAAGAACAAGAAAATAGGTTTGGAGACCAACTGAAAATGATTGAAAGGAAAAAGCAGGTAAAGGTAATTCTGCTATTGGTCAGGAGTTTGGTGTTGGTGAATTGACAGTGAGAATGATTTTAAAGAACAGTGAACAAATCAAGCAAGCAGCAAAGAACAATGGAGGTGCTCAATTTGATGGCAGAATGCAGGTGGACAACAAAGAAGTGCTAATAAAAATGGAAAGATATCTTGCTCACTACATTCAAAGAAAGGAAAAGGAAGGGGTTGCATTAGATGGATGCCATATAAGGGAGCAGACAAAGATATTCTATCACACGTGCCTTAAAAAAGCCATTAATCCTCCAACAAAACCTTTCAAGGCATTGAATGGGTGGCTATGCCAGTTCCTCAAAAGGAAGAGGTTTAAACACATCAGGTTCTTACCTACGTTGTTTTCTTAGTAGTATTACTGTACAGTACATCAGTTCTTGTTTGTTTCATTTATCATCGTAAAATTAAGAGGTAGAGTCGAGAGAAAGAGTGGGAAAAAGTGCTTACCTTGGGGTGATGTTGGCCAATTTGCCTTTATTTCATATATTTAATTGTTTGAATTTTACGAATTTTGATTTTGCGAGGGTTTTTGTCGACCATATTCTCGCAAAATTGGAGGAAGGACTGTACACGTAAGAACAGACAAAAGGATGAGTAGTAAATGTACACTTACCTTTAAGGAGCAGAAATAACTGTTTGTTCAGTCGGTCTAAAATGTGTTGGAAAGCTTGATATCGAACGAAGAATGTGGAACTTTATGCTAACTTACGAGAACACGTGGGATGAAAGTAATTTTGTTCTGATTAGCAACATTTTTATTCCATTTCATCCCCTAAAATTGTAAAGCCCATGAATTTTTGTCTAAGCATACAGCCTAAAGACTTTTCCAAGTCAATTCATGTTCCTCTAGTTTGTTTTCTGTATTTTTCTGACTATTTTGAGGGTGGTAAATTACCTTCTCTTGCTGAAAGATTTCCTCTCTTATTATCATCACGTTCCTTAAGCTGCACATATGATTGTTTCTGGCATAACGGAAAAAACTTACTCATTATATTCAAAGGTGGATTTCGTTTCCCAATTTCCCAACTGAAGCCCAGGTTAGTTTAGGTCAGGCTAGGTTAAATTGTTAGGTAGTTGAGCCAGGTTAGGTTAGGTTAGATTATCAGTCACCTCACCTTACTCCACCCCACCTCCCTTGTGATCGAGTTGTGAACAGGTGGTGTGGGTGGGTGGTAGACTCGCGCTCGTTTACCCATGGCTTGCTCGCTGTTTAAACAGGGGCTGTTGTATCAATAATTTTATGTATTACTGTACCACTGAACCATTTGGTCATGGCCCTGATATACCGAAACCTGGACAATCCGAACCTGGATAATCAAGTTTTCACTGTTTAGTGGTGTTTTGTGGCTACAGTCTCCTCATGGTGATGAGACTGTAGCACCAGTCGAGCAGGGCAGTACTCCCAAGGAGGATGGAAAGCTGATGACAGGGAGAGCTGGAGCTCCCGTTTCATCAGCCCTCAGGACTTGTTCCTGACCATCCTCCTTTGCTGAA
>JAGKTI010009942.1:15438-29672 GCA_018397915.1 Birgus latro
GGTTAGGTTAGGTTAGGTTATGACCGGACATGAAATTCACTGCTTCAACCTTTTTCATAGCTGGTGCACTTAATAACCATGCATGAAAGAATTAAATTAAAAGCAGGAAATTATGATTAACACAATGTTAGGTTAGGTTAGGTTAGGACCGGACATGAAATTCACTGCTTCAGCCTTTTTTCTAGCTGTTTTACTTAAGAACCATGCATGGAAAAATTAAATAGCAAGCAGGAAATTATGATTAACATTTAGGGTAATTTTTTAACACATGTACAGCATGATGAAAACAGGTTAGGCATGAAAATCTTTATGGTAACCATAGGTTAGGTTAGGTTAGGACCGGACATGAAATTAACTGCTTCAACCTTTTTTCCAGCTGTTTTACTTAAGACCCATGCATGGATAAATTAAATTGCAAGCAGGAAATTATGATTAACATTTAGGGTAACTTCTTAACACATTAACAGCATGATGAAAACAGGTTAGGCATGAAAATCTTTATGGTAACCATAGGTTAGGTTAGGTTAGGACTGGACATGAAATTAACTGCTTCCATCTTTTTTCTAGCTGTTTTACTTAAGAACCATGCATGGATAAATTAAATTGCAAGCAGGAAATTATGATTAACATTTAGGGTAACTTCTTAAAACATTAACAGCATCATGAAAACAGGTTAGGCATGAAAATCTTTATGGTAACCATAGGTTAGGTTAGGACCGGATATGAAATTAACTGCTTCAACCTTTTTTCTAGCTGTTTTACTTAAGAACCATGCATGGAAAAATTAAATAGCAAGCAGGAAATTATGATTAACATTTTCGGTAATTTTTTAACACATGTACAGCATGATGAAAACACGTTAGACATGAAAATCTTTATGGTAGCCATAGGTTAGGTTAGGACCGGACATGAAATTCACTGCTTCCACCTTTTTTCTAGCTGTTTTGCTTAAGAACCATGCATGAAAAAATTAAATAGGAAGCAGGAAATTATGATTAACATTTTCGGTAATTTTTTAACACATGTACAGCATGATGAAAACACGTTAGGCATGAGGTTAGGGTACTTACGAGCAAAAAGCGGCCGTCCTGATGTAATAACCCACTCTATCATCTCAGACTCTGACAGGAAGACGTTGCACCTGACACACCTTTCCACTTGAGAATCACCAGCACTTCTCACCAGCACTTTCACCAAGGTTTTTTTTTATAACTGGAATAACATCACTTCACTGCACTGTACACAACAGTAAATTCCCGTGTGGTCTAGTGACGATCCATGGAGCCTTGTGAACTTCTCAGCAGCAGCTTTCAGCTCCGTTCCACGTACCAACACACCAGCATCACGTTGTTGTCGATACGAAATCAACGTGGAGCGGTCGATGTCTGCATACTTAGGAGTAAACATCACCTTCCTCTGCACATTTCGTGTGGTCTTCGATGCGAAATCAGCTGTATACTGCTGTAGTTTGTCTCGGGACTTCTTGATATAAAACCAGGTGGAGCGAGGGAGGTTGAACTCACGTAAGATGCACCCTGTTGACCAGCCGGCGTCTCCACCTTGTCCAATATCTGCCTCTTCTTCTTCAGAGTCAGAACCACTCTTTTCCTCTTCTCAGGAGGCGGGGCCATCATCACACACATGATGAAGAAGGTGAAGAGCAGTATCAAGCACTGTAGGAGGTAGGGTATCACCACAAAAGCAATCACTTCGGCCGCCATTTTCAGAGTTGTTCACGAGGGAGGAGGGGAGTGGGTAATGGCGACCGATAGTGGCGTCACGAGTGTAAACAGAGGGGGTCGGCGCGCGCGGGAAATTCAAACTGACGCGGTCCCAAAAAAACGAAAATTAATCGATTTTTTTCGTATTTTTTTTCATTTTGGGGGTTGGCCAGCCCAGAATGTCCGGTTAGTGAGTATGTCCGGTTATTGGACGTCCGGATATTAGAGGGATTACTGTATATATATATATATATATACTGTACACGTATTTATACACAGGCAGACCTCGAGATATGATACCCCTATATGTGATACCCTGGCATAGTGATGTAGGTAAAAATATCACCCTACCCTGCTGATTGATGGCCAAACCTCTGTGTAATGGTGGGTTTTGTTTTGTTTTAAAAAATGATTTTGATATTTTAGACTTAAATTTTGTGTGTAGGTTTATTTTTACTGTCTTTAGACTTAGATTAATGTGTTTTAGTCCTAATTTGAGTGAACATTGTCATTTTGGAGTACAGTTTGCTGAGTTTGATTTTTTCTAGATTTATTTTTGGTGATTGTCAGATTTTATTTTTGTGTTTAGGTGAGTTATAAACCTTTTAGGCTTAGTGCAGCTTGTTTTAAAACTATTTGGGGGTTTAGGTTAGTTTGAAACTTGTTTTTAGACTCATTTGGGTGGGTTTAGGACTTTGATGGGGGGAAACTCAAGGCTCAAAAATGCATCCCAATACTTTACATGTCAAATCTACCCTGAGATATGATACCCTGCCTAGCAATGGGTTTTTACTTGACCAATTGCATCATTAAACCTTGGGAAGCCCATATCTATCTATCTATCCTGCATCAAGCTGTGTCTACTGGCCTGTAGGCAATATTTTATCATTATTGTATTTTATGCTTAATTTTCATCTTTTACTGAGAGAAAGTTTTTAGGAGAGAGGGTTGAGAGGGATAATAACGCAATATCCAGCTTGATGCTGAATATTGAGCCGATGGGGGGGCAATATGCAGTATCAAGGGTTTTGCAGTATCCAGCATAGGGCATGGCAGAATTACGTTGGATAATTGCTGTGTATGTGTATGTGTACATGTATACAGTATATGCAACAGAGTGAACTGACTTGATTGTGTTAGGTGTCTGTGAGAGGAGCCTTTTTTGTGCTGTAAAAGCCCCCAAAACAAGGTACTGTATTACCAAAATATAGTAGAATTATGCAGTGGTGATTAGGGGGAAAAAAAAATGGCTACAGTTATGAATAATGTGGTTGGTCAGAAGAATATGACTGCTAAACCAGCTTTTGTATTTGATGCCCAACTGGCTTTAGATTTAGTTTCATTCTCCATAACTAAGACATCTATTATATGAAATGAATTGGACAGTCCAGTATTTCTTTCAACTAGGAATTCTTAGTTGAATTCCAATCATGGTACATAGGGGTCATTTTGCTTGTGGTATATAATCTAGTAGATGCTATTATAGTTAAATGTTATATCAGAGACTGTCCTAAAACATTTTGCTCACTTGATCCATTTAATGTGTCTCAGTTGCCAGATGTGTACGAACATGCAGCAGATTTTATCTGAAAAATAGGAAATCGATGCTTCTTAGAAGTTAACTTTGTGCAGTCCGAAAAATGTGCCTTACTCTGTCCCCTACTTAAGAAACCTGGTCACGATGTTAAGAGTATGTTAAGCCATCATCCCCCTTCTGACTTGTCATTCTTGTCTAAGATTATTGAGTGGGTTATACTGTATTAATTTCTACTACTACTTGAACAAAATAGTTGTTCCCTTTGTTCAGTCAGCATATAGGAAATATCACTACTGAAACTGCATTAACAATGATTCAAAATGACTTGGTGGCAAACACCTGTAGTGGGAAGTCCTCTTTCCCGGTTCTGTTAGATCTGTCTGTGGTCTTTGGCACAGTATATCATGAACTCTTGCTGGATGATCTGCATTTTTACGGTCTCTGCACTGACGCCATTTTAAAGTTGTACCTTCTTTGCAGATTTGAGTGTGGTAGTTGACTTCGCTTGCTCGGACTCAGTTACCCTTTATTTTGGAGTCCCCTAAGGATCTGTTTTAGGTTCAGTTCTGTTTAGCAAAGGTTTTTACAATGTGAGTGTTACTGTAACAGGTTTGGCACTAATACCAACAGGTAAATTATATCTACATGACATACATGATATGTCTTGTAATTTTGTGGAAGTGACATGGAATGTATTACAATACAGTAATAGGAGGACGGTTATGATGCTAAGAATGAACTTGGATCCCTAATGCCCCGTATGAAGATCTGGATGACAAAGAAGAAACTTAAACTGAATGATGGTAAAACAGAAGTTATTGTTATTCAGTTAAACAGAAGGGATGATGATGATGATAATGCTCTGACTCAGAAGATCGGAGTGTCACAGCTCCATCCAGTCTTTTCTGTTTGAAATCTGAAATCTGGTTGTACATTTCAATTTGAAACTAAATTATAATGAATACACAAATCAAATTGTCAGAGGTAAAAACCTGCACTTGATAAAGCTGTACGGTACTTTGTAGTACAGTTTCTAGACAGACTATGCCTCCATACTTTGGGTTTGTCTGTTTGATTATTGTAACTCGTTGTCACTTAGTCTACTAAAGAACCTACTAAAGAAGAAGGTTTATTCTGTGTTGAGTTGGGCAGCAAGGATCTTTGACCTTTCCCCAAGAACCCCAACTACCTTATTTGTCATTGAGTAATGCTGGTTGCCTGTAAGGGCTACAATAGATTTTAAACTGTGTCTCATTACTTTCAAGATACTTATTTATGGTAAACTTTTGTGCTGAATTGTTGATACTTTCGCTGGCATGTGGAGGTGTGATGTTGTGAAGATGATCCGTCGTGCCTTGAGTCTAACACTGTTCACCAGTTGCTTATTTGCTGTTATTATATTATTATTATTATTATTATCATTATTATTATTGTTATTATAATATCATAATAGTAAAAAAGCCAGTGAATGTACAGTGAGATTGGATGGGAAGGATATGGAGAATGTGATTGAATTTAAGTACTTGGGAAGTGTGATGAGTAAGGATGGAAGTCTGGAGGGTGAAGTGCTCGAAAGGGTGCAGCAGGGAAGGAAGGTTGCTGGTTCGTTGAAAGCAGTGTTAAGAAACAGGGAGGTGAGCATGGAAGTGAAAAAGTTGTTACATGACAGTATTGTGATACCATCTCTGACATATGGAAGTGAAGCTTGGACCCTGTTGGAAGGACAGAAGTCAAGAGTGAGAGCAGTGGAAATGAGTTATTTGAGAGGAGCATGTGGAGTCACATGGAGAGAGAGACTAACAAATGAGGAAGTGAAGGAGCGTTGTGGTGTGGTTGAAGACGTGTTGGGAAGCGTTAGGAGAAACACGTTGAGGTGGTTTGGGCATGTGGAGGGGATGGAGAGTGAAAGACTGACGAGGAGAGTGAATGTGAGTGAGGTGGAGGGGGCGAGAGGGAGGGGGGAGGCCGAGGATGAGATGGAGGGATGGAGTGGAGAGGTATATGAGAGAGGGGGGTGTGAGTTGGGAGCGTGGTAATGAAATGGCAGGGGACAGAGTGACATGGAGGCGATTTGTTTATGGCCACCCCTTGTGGGATTGAGGCGTCTGGCAATAGATAGATAGAATAGTAAAAAAAATTAATGATAATGATGATGATGATGATGATGATCCATCCATCCATCCATCCATCCCTCCCTCCATCCATCCATCCATCCATCCATCCATCCATCCATCCATCCATCTGTCTAATTGTATGTTGCCCTTTGAGGAGCATAGGAGCCTGGGGCTAGGCAAGTTGGTCCTGACATTTAAGATTAGAGTGCCCAGCCTCACTCATCCTTGAGTGGCATTACTTGAGCAATAAAGCCCAACCATCCCTTTAATATATACCTGTGGTTATTGTTATTATTATTATTATTATTATAGTGAATGGCTAGCGAGCAGAGGTAGGGAAGAAGATGAGAGAGAGAAGAGAGAGGTATGTGTGCGCTGGAGAAGGGAGGTGAAGAGATTGATGAAGGAGGGTAAGAAGAAAGTGGATGAAGAGTTTAGGAGGAATCTGGGTGTAAAATGGAGGGAGGTAAAGACAGTAAGACAGTGTGAAAGGGGACATAGTAGGGGAGTGAAAGATGGGAGTAATCAATTTCTGGTGGAGAAGAGAGAGAAATTGTGGAGGTGGAAGGAGCACTTTGAGGATATGTTGAATGTAGAGATTAAGAGCAGTGTGAGTATAAGTGGTTGGGGAATGGCTGGGAGAAGAAGAGGAGGGAGGAAGAGATCAGTAGGACAGAAGTAGTGGAAGCAGTGAAGAAGATCAAGATGGGAAAGGCCCCAGGAATTGATGGAGTGTTTGGTGAAATGCTGAAATATGGGGGTGAGATTGTTGAGGAGTGGATATGGAAGTTGTGTAGATTGGCTTGGGAAGAGGGAAGGGTTCCAGAGGACTGGAAATCAGGTATAATTGTTCCTTTATACAAAGGAAAAGGGGAGAGAGAAGTATGTGGTAACCATAGGGGTATTTGCCTTCTTAGTGTGACTGGAAAAATATATGGTAGAATACTTATTGATAGGGTTAGGCAAATAACAGAGGAGCTAGTTGGAGAAGAACAAGGGGGATTTAGGAAGGGAAAAGGGTGTGTAGATCAGAATTTGTTCTAAGATGGTTAGTGGAGAAGTATCTAGAGAAGGGAAGGAAAGTGTATGCTGTCTTCATGGACTTGGAGAAAGCTTATGACAGAATAGATAGGCAAGGAATGTGGAGGATATTAAGAATATATGGAGTGGAGGGGAAATAGTTGAGTGCTGTGAAGAGTATGTACGAAGGAGCTAGGGCTACTGTGTGAGTGGATGGTGAGCTGAGTGAGTTCTTTGATGTAAATGTGGGACTGAAACAGGGTTGTGTGGTGTCTCCATGGCTGTTTAATATATACATGGATGGGGTTGTAAAGGAGGTGCAAGGTAGGGCAGTGGATGTGGGTGTGGCTCTAGTGAATGAGGGTGAGATGTGGAAGATTCTGGTGGTGTTGTTTGTTGATGATACAGTATTGTTGAGTGAAGATGATTGGGAGTTTTTGGTGAATGAATTTGGGACAGTGTGTAAAGAAGGATCTGAAAGTCAATGTAAACAAAAGTAAAGTTATGGTGTTTGAGAGGAATAAAGTCACAGAATGCACAGTGAGGTTAGATGGTGAGGATGTGGAGAATGTGAGTGCATTCAAGTGCTTGGGTAGTGTGATGAGTAAGGATGGAAGTTTTGGGGATGAAATACTTGAAAGGGTACAGCAGGGAAGGAAGGTTGTTGGCTCACTGAAAGCGGTGATGAGAAATAGGGAGGTGCGTATGGAAGTCAAGAAGTCACTGCATGATGGTATTGTGATCTCTACCCTGACGTATGGAAGTGAGGCATGGACCTTGCTGGATGGGAGCAAGTCAAGAGTCAGAGCAGTGGAAATGAGTTACTTGAGAGGAGCATGTGGAGTGACATGGAGGGACAGGTTGATGAATGAAGAAGTGAAGGAACGTTGTGGGGTGGATGTGGATGTGGTTGAGACGATTAGGAGAAATACACTGAGATGGTTTGGACATGTGGAGAGAATGGAGAATGAAAGACTGACTAAGAGGATGTATGTAGGTGAGGTGGAGGGAGGGAAAGAGAGGGGAAGACTGAGGATGAGGTGGAGGGATGGAGTTGAGAGGTATATGAGGGAGGGGGGAGTGAGCTGTGGGAAGGGTGGGCAAATGGTGGGTGATAGAGTGACTTGGAGGCGTTTTGTCTGCGGTCACCCTTTCGGGATTAGGGTGTCGGGCTATAGATAGATTGAGAGATAGTTATTATTATTATTATTGGATTAGATGATGGATGGATGAATGAATTAATATTATTGTTATTGTTTTTATTATTAAAATGTTTGGTTGTAATGAGAACATAATTTAAATTGTCAGTGTTGTGAAGGGGTTTAATAACTCTTTAGTAGCTTACCAGTGCAGCAGGAGTTAGAAGCTGCAAGTATAATTTGCTTAGTTACTTCATAGGCTTTGCAAGTACAGGACTGGGTGACTGATCTGTTTTAAAACTCTCCAACAGTATGATATAGGGCAGTATCTTGAGTTGCATCGGAGAATTTGTAGTACTCATCTGCAGCAGGTTTATATTGCGTATTGAACTTTGCATTCTCTTGCCATAATAATCTCTTTCTAATGTTGACATATTTTGTATTGTTTACTTAGAAGAGAGTACTGAGTTGTACTGTGCTGAATAGCATGCTGTGGAAGAGGTATTACAAAATCTCCCAAGTCACTTTGAATGCAAACATAGCCACATCAGTCAAACAAAAAGTATCATGCCTTTGGAAGGATTTTGACACCATTTAGATAAAGTTCCTTTCTTTGTATTTGGCAAATATTTATATTAAATAATTGAGCAGACTGTACAAACCACTTCATCCTTGATTGTGTTTCAGTCTGAGGTGGAAAGTCTGCGTCGGGACCTGCATAACACGAGACAGGCGCTGTATAATCAGGTGCAGCACAATCGTTGCCACCACAATCATCACGACCCCACTGAGGACCAGGTCAGCACTCATAACATTGAACTGTTTTACATGTGTCTTCTTAATTGTCTTCTATGTGCTTTCGTCATCATCCAGACCTGTCCCACCTCAGGCTTGGATGAGATAGAGTCCAGAGAGCCAGAAGAAGAAGAAGAAGAAGAAGAAAAAGATAAACACTAACCAAAGTGCCCGATAGATTGAACCACTCTTATTCACTCAACATCCAAGCCCCTGGAATTGTGGCTATACCCAATTGGTCAAAAACATTCCACAGATAGCTTCACACTCGTCTCTCCTACAGTCAGCCCAGTTTCTTTCAAGCTGAAAGGAAGTGCCAAACCCTAGTCATGCACTACTCTGCAACATTTCATCCAGCCAGCTCAATCACTTGTCAGTTCCCTAGCTTTGTTAGCTCCCATACCTCTCATTATTACGCACTCATTTACCATACCGGTATATATCCACTTTCTTCTAGGCTTACCATTGTCTTCCTCCCACTTTCAAGTTCACTCTGATGTATCATTTTTACCACTCTGTTTACCCCCATTCACTCCACGTGGCCATACCATCTAAGCACACACAACTTTGGTGACCACAGACTTCTTACTCACATCTTCTACAAATCATACAATACCTTATCCTGTCCACTCTCTGCACACCACACACATTCCTAAACTGTCCCATCTCCACTGCTTATACTCTTGACTTATCCATTTTCATGCTGCACCATAGTCTCACACCCTTATATTAGAGTAGGCACTAATGTGATGAGTGGGGGTGGGGGCTGGAGGGTGGGGTGCTCGAGGGAGTGCAGCGGGGAAGGGGGGGGGGTTGCTGGTTCGTTGGGGGGGTTATGGGAAGCCAGGAGGTGAGCATAGAAGTGGAAAAGTTGTTACATGACAGTATTGTGATACCAACTCTGACATATGGAAGTGAAGCTTGGACCCTGCTGGAAGGACGGAAGTCAAGAGTGAGAGTGGTGGAAATGAGTTATTTGGGGGGTGCATGTGGAGTCACAGGGAGAGGCAGACTAACAAATGAGGAAGTGGAGGAGCGTTGTGGTGTGGCTGGGGACGTGTTGGGGAGCGTTGGGAGAAACACGTTGGGGTGGTTTGGGCGTGTGGAAGGGGTGGAGGGTGAGAGACTGGCGGGGAGGGTGTGTGTGAGTGGGGTGGGGGGGCGAGGGGGAGGGGGGGCCGAGGGTGGGATGGAGGGGTGGAGTGGAGAGGTGTGTGTGTGGGGGGGGGTGAGTTGGGAGCGTGGTAGTGAAGTGGCAGGGGACAGAGTGTTTGTGGCCACCCCGTACGGGATTGGGGCGTCTGACAATAGACTAAAACTCCTTCATGCAACCCTCTCGCAGCTGCCACGCTCAGATCTCTGCTTCTTAGGTCTGCATAGTACCAGCCACTCTCCCTCCCTGTGTCACTCTACTTTCCACGTCTTTTGCACATTTATCTCTCATTTCCCTCACTGTATCCAATTACTTCAGATCTCTTACCAGTTCCTGTCTCACTCCATTTACCATAACGTCACACTGGGAATCACAGTCTCTCTCATCATCTATCACTTTACTGCATTCTACATTTACCTTCAAGGCACAGCACTCACAAACATCTGCAGAGCTTTGCACCAGTCTTTTGAGCCCATGTCCTCTATTTGCAAGCAACACTGCATCGTCTCTATACATCAGATTTGAAGTTCCACTCTCCATTCCTTGTTTTTACCCTGCTCATAACGCCATCTGTATAATTTTTGAACAACCATGGGAACGTCACCTACCCTTACTCGCATTGCACTACCTTCATAAAGGCTCCTAGTGGCACACAGCAGCGTACCATCTACATCATATGTATGTGAAGCCTTCCACAGTCTTTCTGTGTTTACCTTGTATGCTTTTTCTAGATCCATAAACATTTTCCATTTATATTTTATAGTCCTTCTCACAAACCATCTCCACTGCAGTTTGTCTGATTGCAAATGTTTGAATCCCACACCTAGCATTCCTAAAGCCACCTTGTTTGCCGCCAGTCATTCTGTTATATCCCTTATTTTCTCTTGGACAGTTCTTCCATACCCCTCTCCTGCAACACTCAAGAGCTTTATGCCACAGTGATTTTTGCAGTCACTTCACCTGCCATTATTCTTGTACAGGGGTACAGTCATTGCCTATTTCCATTCTGTTGATACAGTTTGACTCATCCATTCTTTTCAACATATCTCAAACAGATGCTTCATTCCACTATTTCCACTGTATTTTGAAAAATTTTATTATAAGCAAATCAAATGGTAAGGAAGAGGTATTTGGGAGCCTCCTTAACCATTGAGAACATGCTACTTGCCATTGCCTCACATCAATATTTCTTTATCAGAAGCTGTTGCTTGCTGTTAGCCCATATTGTCTGCTCGCATGTGCTTGAGTATTTTGCTTTGTTTTTAATGATAGTTTGAGGTGTATAGACTGATTAGTTCTGGGACTGTACCATGCAGTGTTCTGAAGTCTGCTTGCTGTTGCTTCATTTTTATACTTTTATATGGCAAAAGTTCTGCATGTTGCGTGTCTGTATATTGACTCCAGTATAACATGGAACATATCTTGGTATTTTATGCTTGTAAAGATGTGTGTGTTTCCTATGTGGTAAATTATAGTTTTTTTTTTGCTTGTAATGGTGTTTGTTTCCTCTGCAGTAACTCAATTTTATGGTTGTATTGATGTGCTTGCTTCCTCTACCATAAATTACAGTTCTTGTTTTAACTTTGATGTTTGTTTCTTCAGCAATAACTCAGTTTTATGGTTGTAATGATGTGCCCATTTCCTCTGCAAAAAATTTAAATTCTTTTGCTTGCAATGATGTGTGTTTCCCCAGCAAAATTTTATGGGTGTAATTATATGCCAATTTCCTCTGCAATAAATTA
The DNA here is from genome assembly GCA_018397915.1 of Birgus latro. Lineage (NCBI taxonomy): Eukaryota > Metazoa > Arthropoda > Malacostraca > Decapoda > Coenobitidae > Birgus > Birgus latro. The sequence continues at coordinate 26,660 of JAGKTI010009942.1, forward strand.
TTACTTCTTTTCTTGTAATGATATACCTGTTTCTTTTGCATTAACGAAATTTCATGATTGTAATGATATGATGATTTCTTCTGCATTAACTCTTGATTTTATGCTCTGAATGATATGCTTGTTCCATTTGCAGTAGCTTTATTTTAGTCTTGTAGTGATGTGCCTGTTTCCTCAGTGATAACTCTGCATGTTAGGTGTTTTCAGAATGCTGTGACATTACTTTGTATAAAATGCATCAAGTGAGTGAATTATGGTTGCCACCACCTACCTCCTCGTACTGTACAGTGTTTTACCATTATACCGAGTGGTTGGTGGGGGCAACCATCATCCACTCACTTGATGTAGTGCTGCCTACTTCTTCCTTCACTTTTATAATTCTGTATCTGTCTGTGCCCTACTCTCCTTCTACTTCTCCCCTTTCTTCCTGTCACTCTTTTTTTGTTCCACTTTCCTACTGCGTGGCAAGCTGAATGGTTTCCTGTAATGCAGGAAATCATTTACGTTGTTGGGTGGTAACCTTATACTTGGATAATGAGGTAATGTGGAGCCTGTTATCGTGCCCCTTTCAACTGAGCAAAGAGACGCAAGTGTGACATTGAACCAGGAACCAAACCTCCACGCTTTTCTCTGTGCCTCACACTGCAAGGGAACATTAGTCCCCTACATGGAACAGCCCTGTAGGGGTGGTTGCTTGCCAGTGGTTGTTGGGTTTGCTTGTTATGACTGACTGGGATTGATCAGCAACAGCAAATATTGTACCAGTCTTTGAACTGAATTCTATTGTATTGCAGGGAAGCCAGTTTACCGAAATGCCATTTTTACTGAAAGTCCAAATGAAATGGATTTGGATACCAGTGATGGTAAAAATGGAATTTATCTTCAAATTGTTTTAAGATAGTGGAATGGGAATACTGGTGATAGGGAGAGCTGGAGCTCCTGTTTCACTAGTTACCTAACCATCCCCCTTTGCTGACCTTTTCAGTGTGACAGTAACATGGAGAGTAGACCAGCATACTCTCCCAAACATTTCCTTTAACTATCCTATGCACTACACCACATGCGCTTTACATATTATACAACGTATCCCACTACGTAACAGGGGTTGACGCCAGCAAGGGCATGCAGCCAGAAGACTTTGCCCCTGCTACCTAGTGGTGGACTTTGGGGGGAGGCTTGACTTGGGTTCCGCCGGCATAGATCATGGGTCCGGGGCGAGATGGGGCTCGAACCTGTGCTAGAGGGTACAGGGCATTGCGGTTCCCAGGCTGCCGCTTCCGCTCAATAGAGAGGGGCCCGAACCTGGGAGTAGTGCCCCAGGAGGCTGCCCTATCATTGGATGTATAATGGCGGGGCAGTTGCAGTGCCAAGCCGTGCTTGGAGGGTGTCCCTGCAGCTGTCCTGGCAGGGTGCCCCGAGGCCACTACCACAGCCACTGGTAAGCTGGTGGGCTAGGGGTCCCAGATCCATTGCCTGGACCTGGGTCTGTGCAATGGGTCGGGCCTTTGGAATGTTTACCCCCCTTTATCTTACCGACTATGAACTACAAAAACAAGCACCAAAGCAAGCTTGAGGACAGCAAATCACCCAGGGGGTTTAGGGTGGGTTCGTGGAATGTGGGAAGTTTGAGAGGAAGAGCAGGGGAAGTCATTGAGGCAATCAGTAGGAGGTGGGTGGAGGTGGCATGTTTGCAGGAAGTCCGGTACTGGGGTGGATCAGCCAGAAAGATTGTTGGGAAGGATTGCTACCTTAAGTTGTTTTGGCAGGGGGGAACTGACAGATATGGGGGTGTGGGTGTGTTGGTTGCAGAGAAATGGGTGGAATATGTCATGAATGTTATGTGACAGGTGGCATTACATTGAGTGACAAGCCAAATGGTTTCCTGTAAGCCAAGAAACCATTTACAACGCTGGGTGGTAACCATATAACCAAACCATACGTGCTCCCTACGTGTCAACAAGTGGGTTGGTGGAGGGTTAGTGCCCCTCCCCGTAAAATAAATAACTCAAAGTCAAATGGCCACCCCTTACGGGATTATGGTGTCTGGCAATAGATAGATAGATAGATAGTTATGAGAGTAAGTGATAGGATATTAGTAGTGAAAATTTTGGTCGGGCAGAAATTGGTTTCAGTTATATCGGCATATGCTCCACAGGTGGGATTGGGTGACGCAGAGAAGGATAGATTTTGGGATGATTTAATACGTGTAGTGAGTGGTATGGGTGATGATGAGGTAGTGGTTCTTGGAGGGGATTTAAATGGTCATGTGGGTGAAGCAGCTCAAGGTTATGAAGGAGCCCATGGAGGATGTGCGTATGGTGTGAGGAATGCGGAAGGGGAAAGAATACTCGAGTTTGGGGAGGCTATGGACATGATTGTGTGCAACACACATTTTAGGAAAAGATTCAGCCAGTTAATTACGCATGAGTCCGGGGGAAATAGTAGTCAGATAGATTATTTTCTGGTCAGAAGGGTTGATAGGAGACTAGTGAGGGATGTTAAAGTTATAGGAAGCGAGGAGTGTGTGCAGCAGCACAAACTGTTGATTTGTGACATGGTGCTTAAGGAACGAGTGATGAGAAGGAGGACATATGTACCTAGGAGGAAAATATGGAAGCTGGGAAACCATTCAGTAAGGGATGCCTTTTATAGTGAGATGAGGAGAGTGGTGGCTGAACAGGAAGCCGTAGATAGAGGCGTTAATGAAATGTATAGAGCCCTTAAGAACAACCTCTTGAGAGTTACCGATACAATATGCGGTTGGACAAGAGGCCCACCAAGACATAAAGTAACTTGGTGGTGGGATGAAGGTGTAGAAGCTGCAGTTAAGGAGAAAAGAAGGCTTTTCCGGGAATGGAAGAATGGTGGTAACAGGGAGGAGTACTTGGCTGCCAAGCGCAGGGCTAGAAGAGAGGTATACAGGGCGAAGTCTGAGTCACAGAGACTTTTACTTGATAATCTAAATCATAGAGAAAGGAAAAATATGATTTTTAGGGTGGCAAATCAGGTGAAAAGG
>JAGKTI010009943.1:0-27175 GCA_018397915.1 Birgus latro
AAGGTGACACAAAAGAGATAAACTGAAGGCTTTTTCCGTGCATTCTGATTCCAACGCTGGTGCCAACCCTCCAAATCATTATTAGTTCTGTCGAAAGCCACGCCAGTGACTCACTAACCACGCACTGCTTGTAAACTAGGCGTGGTTCAGTTTATCTTCATTTATTTATGTATTTCTTGTCCGACTGTGATCTCGTCTGCATCAGGCAGGTCTGATGTGTCGCTTAGGTAGACAGGGAAGAGCTACTGAAACTTCCCGAAACTTTCCGCACAAGGTCGTATACGTGATATTGTTCCTTGTAAGCAATTTCTAGGCCAGTTTCTTGTAGGGTGTACTTTATGCCAGACAACCATGCAAGTTAACAGCAGGAAGCATCTCGCACGGAGGTCCGTATGGGAACTTCAGAATCCATTATGACTCGTTCAACTTTCGTCAGGTGCAAGTTGCTGCTTGATGGCCTGAAACACTTCCATAATCTTATCGACGATTTGCAGTCAGTAATGCAAAGGCCTCTGAAACCCGTTTAGCAGCGCCAGGAGGCTTTATGAACAGGTGAATGAGGAGTTGATAAAATGGTTGTCGCACTAATTTCAGAGTCCATCGGTATATCACTGTCTCGTAGAACTCGACAGGTAAAATTACCAGTTGGTGGTCATGACAGTGAGGCGTGCTATCTTCATTGCTTATTTTGATGTCTGTTTTGAATAAGTTAGGGTGCTGTAACAAATAAGGCGATAGGGGCGGGGAAGGGGAATCAAAGCATAGCATGAGTTAGCAGTTTCAACTGATTTGCCTTTCAGTGAAATATACTGGTGACAAAACGTGTTGGTGACGGAAATGGATATGATGACAAATCGGGAAGGTGACGGAACGGGATTTAGTGACGAGTCGGACTGCCGATGGAACCGCATATGGTGACGGAACGGGATGTGATGACGAATCGGTCTGCTGACGGAACGGGATATGGTAGCGGAATGAGTTGGTAACAAAACAGGTTTTGATGAATCGCTGGGGACGAGACTGGATACGGTGACGAAACCGGATATGATGACGAATCGGGTTGGTGACGAAACTGGTTTTAGGTTACGAATCGGGCTGGTAACGAAACGGGTGTACCCCTGGAAGACTTGAGTTGAAGAACACACGAAAAAGATAAGTAGGAGGAAAATGTAGAGACTGGATGTGAGGAGTGCATGTTTAGACATCTTAACTGGACGATCTTCTGCCATGTGGCGACCCTTTGGAGGGAGCTCCCGGGTGGAACGATGCATCAGAGCAAGAAATAATAATAATAGAAAAAATAATTAGGCTAAATCTATAATTATCACCCTTATATTAGCTTGAGATTCTTGGCCATGTCAATAGTGGTTACTCAAAAAAAAAAAAAAAAGTCCTCATGTATTTTCTTTTAGATACATTCTCCATAATAAGCTATATATATATATATATATATATATATATATATATATTNATATTAGCTTGAGATTCTTGGCCATGTCAATAGTGGTTACTCAAAAAAAAAAAAAAAAGTCCTCATGTATTTTCTTTTAGATACATTCTCCATAATAAGCTATATATATATATATATATATATATATATATCATCCAATCCTGTCGCCTCACAGAGGAGCGTAGGAGCCCGGGGCTAGGCAAGTTGGTCCTGACATGTAAGATGAGAGTGACCAGCCTCGCTCATGAGCACATGAGCAATAAACCCCAACCACCCCTTGGATATAAACCTTCACCGGCTCAATCCGATTGGGGCGCCATAATTACCAACTAAACCACCATGCGCCAAAATTTGGTTATATGGTTACCACCCAGCCTAGTAAATGGTTTTCTGGTGTACAGGACACCATCTGGCTTGTCACTCAGTGTAGAGTCACCCACAGGCAGAAGGACGAGGAAAGAATGAAGGAAAGACAGAAGAGGATTAAGGAAAGAATGCTTAAATAATTTCAGTGTTTTATAGGTACTAGATCGATCAGCATAGGAAACCTACTTTTGTGAATAATAACGTTGCACACCGTATGTATTCAGATATATTCGTGTCAGTGATGCATAGCATACTGTAATGAGTTCACGGCTCCACTTCCGGCGCCCTTGTAGGTGCGGCCATTATTAGCCCTTTCAGAACAAGGTATCTTTCCATAAGTCAATAAAATTGTTTGAGGATAGCAAGAACAAAGTTAAAAATGTGTCGTCAGATTGAAGAGGTTCATTGTCGACCACGCTGCGGATGCATGACGGGACGGAAGTGTATTATTTGCACTTATGTATTTATATAAACTTTTATTTACGTATAAAAATACACACTCCATTAATTTTCTGTCTGTGTTTTAATTCGAAAGCAGGATGTTTTTCCTGCTTCCATTTTATCTAGATATTCGTGTCATTTAGGGGTTTGCATTCCACAACATACTTTACACAACACATGGAAAATACTTGGCAAGTATTATATGTGTCCATAATACCTAGGATAAAGCAATTTTCAGTTACTGTTAGACGGCTTATTTCATTTAACCGTTTCACTCCGGTGGTGATGAAGAGGGATAGTTTCATGTGGTGGCACTGACATAATTGGAATGTAGAGCTGCCTGGTTATATAAGGGTCCCACACATTTTCCCTGTCTTTCTGAAAGGAAGATGGTTTCTGATAAATAGAAGCGGTTATCTGTACCCATATAACTGGCAAATAGTTAGTTATGCACAATTGCCGTGTGTAGTATAGTTTATTGTCAGTAGCTTTCCACCTGATTTTAAGCTTCTGTTATTTGGTATGTGGTAGGCGGGGATCCCGCCGTCCTCATTTGATGAGCTTCCTTTAGGTGGCTTTGTACTGAGTGACAAACCAGATTGTCCCTGTAACTCGGGAAACCACATTAAGTTGGGCCGGGTACTCTAGTGAGTTAAGGCGTCCAAGTCAGACGGGACCCACAAGGTTGTCTTTGTCTGCGTGGTTGTGGTGTATTGATCACCTTCGGTAACGCCACTGAAAGGCAAGCAGAACTGGACACCCCCTCCTTAAATGTCGGCTTTAGTAGATTAGCCCCGGGTTTCGGGGTTCCAGCAAAAGTGGACTGGATGGTAGAAAGCTATTTACTTCGTGCTGTCCTCTGTCGGCATCTTGGTAATCAAAATGAACCCCTCTTGGTAGTTCCCACCTTTGGCCCGTATGGGGATCGAACCCACGACATCCGCGTTATTAGCACGGCGCTCTAACCAACTGAGCTAACAGGCCATCGTTATTTAAGGATTTACCCACTGTTCTTTAATTTAACCCTCTCATGGTCGCCTCTCCAGTGTTTTTGTTCCTGCAAAAAAACAGACGATTTTACGAAGCTAAGTATATAATTGGAGCCTGAGTATTAGTCACTATTAATCCTGTCATTGCCAGGACAATTCTTGTATTATTTTCCAGCTAATGTTAGGCGATTTTGCCCAGCCGAGTGATCAGTAGGACACTGTTTTATGCTGTTTGTCGGAATTCATTTAGCACAGAAGGGCCTCCTGTATAAATATAAAATTTCAGCCAGTAATCGGATGCGATAAAATAAAGTGTTTCTACATTCTGTGGCGGATTTGAGAGCAGGCCCTTTTCGACGTTTCCGCTGCAGATGCTTCATTTCGTACAGTTTTTAGCAAGTAATGTTGGGGGGCGGGGGGAGAGACTCTCCAGCTCTATCTTCATATGTACAAGTTATGACGAGTTAACCTAATCCATCCTAACCTAACCCAATCTGATGTGGCAGACGTTGATGCGATAGTGAACGGTGGCAGTAGCTGTCGAATCCCCATCACATACTTGCCAATAAAGTAAACCAGGTACGAGATTAAGATCCCACCCCACTCCTCCAGTAATTCGGTCAGACACGGTCGAAAAATACACTGAAAATCGTAGGTATATGAAGAGAACTTCTTATATAGCAAAAGTCTCCTAACAAAAACAACAAAACAAAAAGGAGATAGCAGCAGTATCTTAGAACTAGCTACATTCGTGAGTTGGTTTAAAAAGAGGGGTATAATTCTGTTAATAACGTAGATGCCTTGGGTTCAGTCCTCACACAAGCCACAAATGAGGCGTGTCGGTGGATGGAGGTTAATTTTGGTTACCTGTGGAATGTCTGTAGTCGTTCGTTTTCATCAGTCGGAATTATGCCACTCCCACGGCAGAAATGCATGTTGTGGCTACATGAATTTTGATGAGCTTTAGTTGTGAGGTAGGAATGAGTCTCCTTGAGTGTTAGGTTAAAGGATCTTCTAACTTGGCTATATTTGGCCATCAACCAAGCTGAAAGGAGGTTTGGGAACGCAGGTTAAAGGTATTGTAGCAAATTACGACATCGAGGAAAGTAACATTCATAGATGGAAGAACCATATGAGGAAAGCTGTTTATTGGGGAGGTACGACAATTTTAGCCCGATTTGTCTTTCTAAATTTGAAGTATTTGTTAAATGCGGGACCGTTTCAGAACTAGGATGTCCGTCATTCAGACGCATTTCGGATGATAGGCTAGTGAGGTTAAAAGGTCCTGAAGCTCCCTCACCTAGTACAGGATCTTGTTTTAACTTTACGACTAAAATGAACCCCTCGTCGGAAGTTCCCACCTATGGCCCGTATGGGGATCGAACCCACGACATCCGCGTTATTAGCACGGCGCTCTAACCAACTGAGCTAACATGCCAGTGGATAACTATGGATTCCCGATTTTCCTTCAACGTTTTCATTGACCTTTTTGCGTTTCCAGTACCTTTTAATTATTACTCAGATCAACTTATTATCCTGACGCCAAACGATTATATTGAGCTTAGCAGAGACTTTCTGAATAGTAGCAGTTTGATGTAGCCTTCATTGACTACTTCATTTCAGAATATTTTTCTTAAATAAGATCATTTTGAGGTTTCCTAACTAAACTAACGAAAACGTCGTCGTACTGAAGGGGTGAATCCTTAGTGGTCAGTTTGATTGTCCCAGCTGAACATAATCGTCTTGGGGTAACGTCACTGAGTGCACCAGCCGTCTTCAAGGGGCTAACTCCCATACGATTTTTTAAAATAATTCATGCTCGAAATACCGCCACACGCTGATAGTACGCCTTCTGGCTGCTACTCTACTCTGTGAACATGGGAAATTGGAATAAGGATGACTTGAAGAATTATAATTTTGCGATACTCTTTTATCTTAGGTTGGTTTTGATAATATGGGCACCGAGTTCGTTTGTGTGATAAGGAAAGGGAATGAGAGATTTCACCTGTTGTGTGCTAGGTTAATACAGCGTTGATTGGTGTTCCTTTTATTTGGCGTCAGCACTCCTAGTAATGAATATGGAAAGAGCATCAACCTTCTAATATTCCCTAATAATAGAAAGCATGTAAGACTAGGTTGTGTAAACAATCTTAGAAAACGGATGCCAATGGAAATTCAGCGGTAGCGTGGCCGAGCGGTCTAAGGCGCTGGTTTAAGGCACCAGTCTCTTCGGAGGCGTGGGTTCGAATCCCACCGCTGCCACTAGCTTTTATCAATAAGGGTGTGAGAGCCCTGTGTCCTTAATTTAGCACTGTTGTGTGGGTAAATGCTTACGATGAGAGGTGGTGGAATTTGTGCAGTTTTGTAAAGTATAATTTGTTTTTAATTCTTTTTAGCATGGTGCTTGAAGCTTTCTCACATGACTTCAGAAATGGACTCTCGTGGGAGGTGTTTGGTGATTTGGTGCTGATTGGTGAGAATGAAAGGGAGGCGAAGGAAGATTTAGGAAGTGGAGAGATGGTATGGCGCACAAGGTCTTGAGAGTAAATGCAGATAAAACAAGGGTGATTGTATGTAGGATTCGTGGCGGTACTGTCAAAGAAGAAGGAGAGTGGCCATGTGTAGTTTGTCACAAGGGCGTGGGAATTAATTCCATCTTGTTGCAGTATTTGTGACAAGTGGGTGCGTAAGGGTATATCCACACCAAGGTTACATAACCTACGTAACAGTAACATGTTACAGTAACAAGGTTACGCGAAGTTACTGCACTTTCCGGAACACTGTCAGGAACATTACCGCACACCCTGTGGTAGCTGTGGCCTGGTTACAGAACTTCAAAAATGTTCTGGAACTGTTTCGAAACATACCATAACATGTTACTGTAACCTTGTTCCAAAACACAAAGTTACGGAATATTCGGCAGTGTGGACATACCATAAGAGATGTAGTGGTTTTAGAGGTAGACTGCAGGATAATGGATATTTCATGTGTGCAGTGTGTCAGAGAGAGCATGTGGAGACTGTCAGGTGTTGAAAGGATTGATCTTGCTGGTGAGTCTGTCGAGTGTGTGGAAGAGTTATGTTACTTGGGAGACATGTAATTTGCTGGAGGTGAGGCTGGAGCCAGATCTGTGGCTAGATTGAGGAATGGTTGGAGGAAGTTCAGGGAGCTGTTGCCTTTCCTGACGTAGAGAGTGCTCTTCTCCATGACAAGTGATCTTTTCATCTGGGTTGTGTAATGAGTGTAATGCTGTATCGTAGTGAGACATGGTCAGTAAAGGAAGAGGATATTCATAGGCTCACGCATACGGATGTGGATGTGTAATGCTTCCTTGAATGCGAGGCCTGGGGGACTAGATTTACGATGGAAGAGTTAAGAGGAAGGATGGGACTGGAGTGTACTGGTGTTGTGATGAGGAGAGGTAGATTGAGATGGTTTGGGCATATGGAGAGGATGGGGGATAACAGTTGAGTGCAGAAAGTGAGAAGTGGTAACGTTGGGGATAAGGTTGCGAGAGAGACCGAAAAAGACCTGGGACGAGGTCGTTGAATGTGACCTCAGGGATAAGAAACTGAATAGGGAGGCCGCCAGCGATCGAGCAGCATGGAGAGCCGTCATTAGGTGACCAAGGCTGACGCATGCATGTTGGAACCTTTATAAACGAAACGAAACGATTTTCAGGAAACATTGGAAACGGGATGGTTATGGTTCAGTATAATTTGATGGTCATATTTGCATTGGGTGTTGTGTCAATTTTCATTCTGCTTTTGCAACAAGTATAGTAGCATGTTCTCATGTCATTTAATAAGTGTTGAAGAGGGAGTATAGTACTACATTAATCCATTTTCGGAAATAAAAACAGGCAATCTTTGTACAAGCTTAGGACTTGAGCTTCTCACGAAGGATGTGGTGGGGGTGTAGCTCAGTGGTAGAGCATTCGACTGCAGATCGAGAGGTCCCCGGTTCAATCCCGGGCGCCCCCTAGTGTAGGTTTTGCCTTATTTCTTGGTTTCGGTCTTACAAAGGTGGAAAAAAGGTAGATAACCAAGGCTGCGATGGCCGGGAATCGAACCCGGGTCAACTGCTTGGAAGGCAGCTATGCTCACCACTATACCACCATCGCTTAATAGGAACAAGTTAGTATTGGTTTTAGTAAGGCGAGCAGCTTTATCTTTCGTAAACCTGGGAAGATAGGTTTGATTAATAGGGTAGGACGTACGGAGTATTTTGTTGTGGGATGAGGTTAAGGAGTACAAAGGAAAGGAAATAGCAGCAGTCCTGTTGGTCCTTTCGCGGATGTTTGGTACACTGTTCCAGATAAGCAGCTGAAGATCAGTAGCCACACATGTTTGACATTGGTATGGAGCTGTGTCTGTAGTTGGAAGAGGTTAGACTTTATCTTGGGATACGCAGTTGGAGGTAAATAACCCCACACGATTGTCACTGGTGGTAAAGCAGGAGGATTTGGCAGAAGCAGTGACCATCATTTGCTTATTGACGTGTAAATAAGCCTGTAACTACAAAATTTTGTATCAGTTTTGTTTAACGCCTGAAATATTTGTGATGTTGCGTGGAAGTGGTGAGTGGAGAAGAGTTACTGAGATTAAGAATTATATTAACTACCTTGATTATTTTTTTCATTATCCTCACTTGGCAAACCTTCCATAAAGCCATTTCTTGCATCTTTATCCTGAAGAAGTTGGCATCAGGGAGTGTTTAATTATTATTCGTTCATCTAGTACACTCTCAGAAGAAGCGAGTGTATATTCCTGTAGTTACTGTAGGTGTATGAGATTACCTACTCCTTTAGAGTGAGAAGTGTTTTTTGGAATGAAGTGTTGGTAACATTTTGAAATGAGAATGTATTATCGTTTGTCAACCATACACACACAGACACACGCACCAGGTACGTGTTAGGCTATATATAAAGCTGTGTGCGCTCCTCCAAGTGAAGGATACCGGATGTTTACTACAGCATGCCAACCCTTAAAAGGATATCCAAGCTCTGCCGTGACCAGGATTCGAACCTGGGTTATTGCGGCCACAACGCAATGTACTAACCACTATACGATCACGGCCACTGGCTTAGTTGAGGATCGTTTGTCGGCGGGCCTGGAAAAGCTCAATTGGGGGGAGGCACCTGGACTCAAATTTCCCCACCGTAATTGATCTGGGTTTCCCTTACAGGATAGATAGGTTCGGATAGACAAGGATAAGTTAGATTAGGTTTCTGGGTACTAGTAAACTAAGATCGAAAAGTTGTTGGGGAAAACGCTTGGTTTGAGTTGATATCGATGATTAAGACACTGTGGGATTAAAAAGGAACGAGAAGGTATAAATTGGCAGTTGGATGTGGCCGTGATCGTATAGTGGTTAGTACATTGCGTTGTGGCCGCAATAACCCAGGTTCGAATCCTGGTCACGGCATGAGTTCCACACTTTTTTTTCCCCCCAAGGTCTTAAGAATCTGCCCTGCTGAAGCGAAACCTGGGTCGAATAAGGTAATAACCTAGAAGTGGGAATTAGATTTTACTCTAGCTCACGCTTGTTTTACCTTTGAGAAACCCACTGCAGCCTCAGTGCAAACTCTTTTAGTTCGGTGACGTATTTTGTGTACAATGTTGATAATTCCAATTTCATTAATGCATTTCAGGAGACCCTTCAGACTCGAAGGGTTATATGTAACATTCATTAACCCCTCCTTCCTTCCACCTCACACACACTCGTCAGCCTCACTTTCTCTCTTCTGCCCCCATGGCCTGAGTGCTCCGAACACCCCAACATGTCACATCAACGCCGAAACTCCCAGAATTCCCCAATTGTCTCTTGCCACCACATAGCTCCACATGCTACAGTTAAATAACTCAAATCTACTCTTATTTCAACTCCATGTATCACTTATGTTAGTGTGGAGATCACAATACTGTCATGCAGCGACATGTATAATTTCATACTCACCTCCTTATTCGTCAGCCTCCTCGGTATACGTACAGCTGCAGCCTTCCTTCCCTGCTATACACTTCCTCACACATCGTCCTCTAAAACTTACGTCTTCGCTCATCACGCTACCCACGTTCTCCATTTCCAGGCAGTTCAGTCTCTCAACGCACTCCGTGAGTTCGTGCTTCTCAAAAATCATAGCTTTGTTCATACATTCACTTTCAAATTTCGGTTCATACATACACTTCAAAACTCATTCACCAATCCTCGCAGCTGTCACTCACCTTCACCTCAGCAGAACAGTATCATCAGCAAACAACAATAGAAGTAATTTTCACAATCTGCCCTAATTAAGGACACTCCGACATCCACTGCCATACCTCGTATTTTTTTAGTATAAAACCATCCATAAACACTGACATGCGGGACAACCACGGAGACATGAGACATACCTATATCAATCTAGTGTTAAAAGAACTCGCTCAGTAAACCTCCCAAACTCACTGTCGCCCACGAACCTCATACTTATTCTTGTGCAACAGCATCCATCAGTTTTCCATCTTATATTCTCATAGCTTCCAGATTCCTTGTCTGTCAACTCTTGTCATATGCTTTTTCCAAAACCATGAAGGCAGAATGCAAGGCCTACCATTTTTAAAGATTTTTCTGGTACACATTTCCGTCAGCAGATTTGGTTTACACCTCCCTTGCCTAACACCACCTCGTCCCTCTCATACCATATCCTCGCTTCTCTTTCACTCTTAGTAACTATCCTGCAATCTCTTTCTCCAAATACAGTAAGAAGACAATTTACTCTTGTGATTGCCACACACACACTTCTCTTTTCTGTCCTCATTTCTAATGATAGAGTACTATAGCTAAAGTTTGTGATTTTATAATGATTTTAACCTTTACAAGACGATGACGTGTTGGATTCTTACTGTCACCAAACGAATTAATTGTTGGAGCGAGTGAGCACTGTCAGACGTGTAGCAGGGACTGTAGGGTGGCAGAACATAACACCAAAGCTGTGCTATTTGGGAAGTTAGTGCAACAACGGATCAACCTACATCATTGGAAGGCTTGTGGAAAGTGTTAGGTGCACTTACCGCAAGTGACTTCTCTGTGAGAGAGAAAAAAAAAGCCGATTTGTTTTAAAAATGCGCGAGATTAAGCAGCAATTTGTAAACAGACGTACTCACATCGTTATACAGCGTATGGAAAAGTAATGTGCTACTTATGTGGCTTTTCTCAGAATTCGCCTCCCTAAAGCAGAAAGGAGCCAAATTGAACACCAAAAGTGGGATATTTTGAAAACTGTTTTAACTTCAGTAGACCAATAGATGTCGTTAGAAAGCTCCTTGTTGAATAGTTAAAGGTGTTATATATGAGTGGCTTTTCTCAAAACCTTATAGTTCCTAAATGTCAGGCAAGTGGGATGGCACATTTCTCTGGGCTAAGATTAAATTGTGTAACAAGTGTGGGAGCCCATAACTTAATATAAGGGGAGATCTTTTTTATTGGAGGAGATAAGAAGTGTTCGCTAACTGCATAGCCACTTAGAGAGGTCTTCCTTAACCCCTTCAGTCCGATGAAGTATGCTCGCTGCCCTGAGACGGTTTTGTTCAGCTTAGGAGAGACCAGAATGGAACCCTCCCGAAGTTGAATAACATTGTCTGATGGTTGAATAGAATGAAAGATACGTCATCTGAATAAAGGGGTTAAGATAAATAAAATCGCCTGGTGGTAGAGAGGGTGATAGAATGGTGTCGTCATAAACAAGTGATTAAATTCATCGCTTTGTATAGGTACCTTTAAATATGAACACAAAACCCATATCCTCATGGGGCCGTGTTCTCGTGGGCTTCAGAGGCTGTCCTAGCACCCCTTCCTTGGTGATTTATTTTGAAGATTTGCTGAAGAGACTGTCCTAGTACCTCTCCCTTGGCGATCTGTTTTGAAGATTTGCCGAAGAGCCTCCCCTAACATTTCTTTCTTACCCTAGCTATTTATTTGAAAGTTTGCCGAATGGCTGTCCTAGCGCCTCTCTTGGCTCTTAGTTTTGGAGATTTGCCTAAGAGGCTCTTCTAGCACCTCTTTTGGCTATTTATTTTATGGGTTACACCTTAGAATCACCGCCTTTCATTTCATAATGCTTTGGTAAGTGAGGGGAGATTGTAATGCATTATATCCCTATCATCGCCTTGAATTACTCAAAATATTGATCTTGACTTGGTTTCCCGGTTAGGTAGTGTCATTTCAGGTGTCCCCACGAGTATGCACCCTGCCCAGTCTCTTGCGCTCAGACACAGTGTACCCAGTAGGCTAATGTGAGCACCGTATACTTAGTAGCGAATCTGTGCATGATGTGGTTTTTGCGTTAACAGCATTCATGTTCCCTGGGCCTTGTATCGGTGTGGGGAATTACTTTAGCAAAAGAAAAGAAAAACAAAAGTTTTACGTCGGTATGAGGGATTAGTTTAGTAAAAATAAATATATAAATAAATTTATGTTTGTTTATATGTAAAAAAAAATGCATAAAAATAAAGTATAGGAAAATTAAATAAAACGTAAAAAAGTAACCATATTCTCAGACTGTCCATCACATACCTGACTGTATCTTCTCCTGTAAATAAAAATTCGTATATCCACCCGTGTGCCCTCTCAGGACTCTTCAGATCCTACCTCCCCAGTCCTCCAGCCTTCATTTTCAAATATTATCTTCATAGTATTCTTCTGCCATCAGTCAGTCAGCTGAGGGCAGGCACCATGAGGTGGTTAGCCGCAGTTCTCATCTCCTCATAGGTCTGTCTGTTGCTGTTTATTTACCCCACTTTCCTGAAACACGGGACCATAATATCTTCCAGCTTACAATAGTTGGCTTGTTTTCATCTGATGGAATTAGGTCACTCTCACAACGTGAATACTAAGCCGTGGTTGCATGAAATGCTATGAGCTTCATAGTTATGAGATACGAATATGTCTCTTTGGTTACTAATCAAAGCAGCCATCAAGTCTGACTACACTTGGCCATCAGCCAGACTGAAAAGGGAGCTAGGGATCTTTTTCAAATTAGTGTATACGCACTGACGTTATACAGGTGTTGTTCCATAGATGTTAGTTAACCTTCAATAACCCTACTTGACAAGGAAAGGCCTTGTAAACTGTGAGAAAAAATCGTGTGTTGGTAGCAAGATTTTTTTTTTTTTAATGCTAGGAAGAAGGAACCAAAGGCCAGGAGCCCGCAAACTGTTCCTCCCGAGAAAAAAACAAAACAATACAAGAGACAACCAAATTCAAGATCCGATCATATCGAGATGCCTGGACACACTGCGTTTGAAAGACTGGAGATCATAGGAAGTTGGAAATACAGACAGACAGAGGGAGACAGTTCCAGAGTTGACCTGTTGGATAAATGAAGGACTGGGAGTAACGGTTAACTCTTGCATTAGAGAGTTGGACAGAAAAGGGATGAGAGTTTGTTGCTAGACGGGTGCTACGCGCCCATCGTCGAGATTGAGGGATGCAAGCAGACAGTTCAGAGGAACAGTGACCATTGAAGTAGCGATAGAAAAGAGATAAAGATGCAACAGTGCGGCGAAGAGACAGAGGTTGAAGGGAGCCAGTAAGAGGAGGAGAGTTAGACGGGTGCTACGCGCCCGTCGTCGAGATTGAGGGATGCAAGCAGACAGTTCAGAGGAGCAGTGACCATTGAAGTAGCGATAGAAAAGAGATAAAGATACAACAGTGCGGCGAAGAGACAGAGGTTGAAGGGAGCCAGTAAGAGGAGGAGAGTTAATGAGACGAAAAGTCTTTGACTCCACCCTGTTGAGAAGAGCTGTTTGTAGGGAGCCTCCCAACATGTGAGAGTTGTATTCTACACAGGGACGAATAAAACCCGTGTATAAAGTCAACAACTGTGCAGGGGTAAAGAAGGTACAGAGTCGGTTTAGCACACCCAATCGCTTGGAAGCATATTTTACAAGAGATGATATATGATATATTGAAGTTATGGGACCGATGTTAATGAGGTAAAAGATATACACATTTAAGCTTCAGTTCCTTATATATAGGGTCGTTATCTAGGGCGGTGTTTTCATTTTACATCAGGACGAGGTGGCCGAGTGGTTAAGGCGTTGGACTGCTAATCCAATAGGGTCTCCCTGCGTGGGTTCGAATCCCATCCTCGTCGCATGGTGTTTTTATATTTTGTGTATTTTTTTATGTATATATTTTTGTGTGGGGGGGTAGTGGGATATGGGTGTGTTCTATAATAATTATTCGGTGTCGTACTTTTCACTTTATTCTTGCTATCTGCAGACGGTCCTGATAGGAATGAGATCGTCTGAAGGTGGCGTGATTATACTAAGAAATGTATCTTCGACATGAGTTAATTCTTTCAGTACAGTGACTTATTGTTTATCCCTGTTTAGTAATTATAGGCTTTGTTGCTAGGGTAAGGAGTGGCTAGAGGAAGTTCAGGGAGCTGTTTCCTCTCCCGACTTTGAAAAGGCTCTCCCTCCGTGCTAAGTGATCTTTGTATGCGGCATGTGTCAGAAATGTAATGCTGTATGGTAGTGAAACATGGGCGGTGAAGGAAGGGGATACTCGTAGGCTCAGACGTGGAAAAAAAAAAAAAAAAGACTATTAGGTGGATGTGCAGCGCATCCATAGATGCGAGGCCTGGGGGAGCTAGGATTACGAAGAGTTGAGGAAAAGGATGGGAATAGAATATATTGATGTGATGGGGAGGGGCAGATTGAGATGGTTTGGTTATGACAGTTGGGTGAGGTTGGAGAGAGATGCTAATATCAGGGGTAGGGTTGCGAGAGGCAGACCGGAAAATAACTGGAGCGAGGTCACAGAGCATGACCTCAGCGACAAGAGGTCTGCCAGAGATCGAGCAACGTGGAGAGCCGCCATTAGGTGACCAAGGCCGACGTATGCACGCATTCTGGGGCCCCTAGAAATGATAGGATACGATAGACCTTTCGAACTGGGAGGGTTAGCTTATAATCTTCATCAACCCCTTCGGTACGAGAGGTTTCCGAAGTTGAAGAAATTCGTCTGAAAGTAGCAAGAATATAATAGAAATATGTCATTGGGCTGATGGAGTTAATTTGAGCTTCCATTTAAATATATGTAGCTCTGGTAGTGAAGTGGTATATTTACATCTGTTTTTTTTTCCTTGGTTCAGATTTTCGTTCATTTGCAGCTTATTTTATGCAAACCAGTGGCTGAAGTCAGTGCTGCGACTCTACATCCTTTCAATAGCACTTTTTTTGTGAGTCGCATGTTTTAACCTGTTGTTACAATTCGACATTCAAGTTGGAGAGATCAGTTAAATACCAAATTAGAGAAAGATATAGTTTTTCTTTTTCTTTTTTTAATACTTCACTACGAAAAGCGTCCTTTATGGAATATAATTGTCTAACGGTGGCAAAAATTAAAATGAAGAAGACGGCATTGTAGTGAAGGAGTTGTTGTGACCTCAGTTTCAACTGGACGAGAACCGGGTGGACTGCAGGCTGAAGTTACTCTATAGAGTTCACCATCCTCCTGTTGTCGGACAGGGAGGGAGTTGAGGGATGTGTTAAGTTGTATCGATGAGGGATGTTTTGTAAGATGGCCCAAAATTTTCCCTATTCCCATCTTGTATTCTGAGTTAAAGCAGTAAGTTAACACAGATACGGCACTAGTCACGAAGAAGTGCAATGAAAAGAATATTGACCCGGATAGTGTTTTTTTTCTTTCTAGTCTGCCACTGAGTTACGTGAAATAAGCTATAAAGGGACGAAAACCTGGTCCAAGATAGTGTAAAAGAAATAGAGCCACATGGAGGAAGAAACGGTGAATACGGGCTGATAGCGAGCACATCAACCATTTCACTACCAGCACCTCAATTTAATTATTGTTGCTTCCGGACGATTTTATTCGGCCTGGGAGACTTTGGATGTAGGGTTTAGACGTACTCGTAGTCTTCAGCGCTAGGTCTCCCATGACCCAAAAAATAAATCACCAGGAGGCAGCAAGAATGGGTTAAAATGTATATGTTATCGGACTGAAGTGATTTAGCTAACGGGAATATCTACTGTGTTGCTCTGTGAAGATCAGATGTAGGATAGGGTGTCATGTGTTGTGGCGACGACTCATTGTGCTGGTGTGGGCGTGGCAGTAGGAGTAGGAAGTGAAGTAAATGAGGCAGGGTAGACATTGACAACACTGACTAAGTCGTACCCGCAACACACGAGAAATCGCTTGGTGGAATGGAAGGAGAGAGTTACATATGGATCGCCTTGTATTCTGATGTCGCCTTTTCAACTCGTTCTCATTGTCAACTCAGGGTGACGTAGAAGTGCTTTTGGCGAACCGTGCCTGACGCGAGAGCTTAGTTGTGGCATCTCTTCACGTGAGCCTCTTGAAATCGGTGACATTTATTTTATTTTTGCTACCTTCAGATGTTTATTTTATTCATTTATTTGTTTGTAGCTGAGGGAGGGAAATCGGGAGGCGTCCTAACCCGTTATATGCTGGGGATCTCTCGGGACTTGTATAGAATCGTCTGGGGATAGCAAGAGTACGATCACACACACACACACACACACACACACACACACACACACACACACCGTACTGCAAGGGTTGAGCCATTCAGAGGCCCGATATACTCACCAAGGCACTTCATTATGAATACCGCCAGACAATTTAATTTTGCTTAAGAAGGCCCCCTCTTGATTGTGTTAGAAGTAGTTGATCTCTGTTGGACCCCTGATTTAGGTGACGTATTTTCTATGGCGTTCTGATAGTCTGACTTTGTGTTTATTTAGCATAGGAAACGTTTTGAATGGAACGGATGAAAAAATGTGAAAATGTAAAATTATGGTAATGAGAGAGGAGGGAAGGCAGGTCTTATTTTAATTAACCTGTCGCCGCGATTCTTGATTTGTTTAAATTGGCTTGCGCCTTATGATTTATTAACGTGAGAGAAATCCCTTACCGAAAACGAATTGAAATCAGTGTAGATTTCGTTCACTGCAATGGTAGAAATTCATCGTCATCATCATCAGCTTGAGACTTTTCACTGTAGGACGAACTAAAGCATCTTTTATTTCTCCCCACCCTGACAAAGTTCCTACAACCTAAGGAACTGCACTGACCTATTGGCTTCTACCCTGTCCCGTCCAGTCCAGGCAAATTTGAGAATCTCACCTCAGTCTTGTTCTCGTTTGCTTCGTCCTTTCACTCCAGGCACATGATAGCTGTCCGTCTGTTATCTCGTGCGATAGGCGTTAACTGTTCATAAGAGTTTTTCTTTTGAAAGCCTCTGACAGTTTTATAAACCTGAGAGAAGTTCGATGCAGCAGAAAGGGCCTTTTTTGTTTTCTGGACGGCATTCATTTCGATATTCCTTTGTGTAACTGATGCTTAATTATTTATTTGTCCTAACTCCGATGAGGTACATTCAGTTTCGAGAAACTGCTAGGAGTGAAGGGATATAATCTCATTTTACCCTTTCTACACAAGGGCGTACACACGATCAAAAAAGTATCGCGCAGGAGGGGTATGATATCTGAAATGATCAATATAGCTTGTGTCTTTCATGGAAAATTAATTGATTATCATCTGAATATGCATCCAGTAGCAATAACAGCCATAAAATGTCACAAGAAACCTATCTCTGACGTACTTATGTAAGCATGTTTGACAACATGGGAGGAAAATCATCAAACATTTCTAAAAGTCCATCGTCCGTGGCGTCACACTGTTTCGGGCCAAATGTGCACCGATACTTTTTTGATCATGTGTGTTTAGTATTGTATAATGGATAGTGATAAATTCTTTCCCTCCCTTATTGTTATCTCCGCAACGAAGTTGGAGGAGGTTATGTATTCCCCTATGTTTGTCCGTTTGTTTGTCTGTCCATAGTATGTCTCCAAAAGTTCTCAATGAATTTCAATGAAACTTTGTGGAAGGGTGGGTCATGGGCCAAGGAAGAATTGATTAAATTTTGGGGGCTGATCCGTTTCCGGATCCGGATCCTACTGCACAATATTTCCAAAAGTTCTCTAAGGACTTCCATGAAATTGTGTGGAAGGGTGGACCATGGGCCAAGAAAGAACTGCTTAAATTTTGGGGCGGATCCGGATCCTATGTATCCCGCACAATATCTCCAAAAATTCTCAATGAATTTAAATAAAATTTTGTGGAAGTGGGCCATGGGTCAAGGAAAAATTTATTAAATTTTGGGGAGGATCCGGATCCTTTTTAATGGCAATGGCATTGGCTGAGGTATGCGCTGTCTGAGTGCTTTCTAGTTGTATCTGTATCATTCTCTTACAGGAGCCGCTTATGGGGTAGCCGACCAATGAAGTTATCGGCTTTTCTGATGCTNATTGCAAGTAGCCTAGATAGCTCAGTTGGGAGAGCGTTAGACTGAAGATCTAAAGGTCCCCGGTTCGATCCCGGGTCTGGGCAGTGTTTCTTTAGCATTTTTTCGGCCCTGGATGTCTTTTTGTACTTATGCTACCACCAGCCATGTACCCTGGGAAACGTTTATCGATCTGGTGATGTTAGAGGTGGGCCTTAAATACCCCTTCACTGTAAGAAACCGGTCATTATATGATGAAGATCGTCTTCCTGCAGCAACGATGCAAAAGATATCTCGCGCTTGGCCAAACAGGTTAATTATCTTACTGCGACGAGCGACCTTTGTAATTATTTTTATCCCCAGATAAAAGCCCACAGCAGCGTATTAAAGATGCATAAACACAAGCTTTGCACTTCATTCTAGCTGAATACACGCGATTTTATTCCGCACAGAACAATTTGTATTCCAGTTGACACAGGAGGCTTCGAAGAATCTCTTCGCAGGCGATTTATGGTGAATATTATACATCTCACTTTAGATCTGTTTATTTTCGTTGGTGTAATCTACATACCGGTACGTAGATTACAAAGGAGCATATTAAGATCAAAATTCAAAGTTGTTACATTAGAGTCTTTTTACGAAAACAAAGCCGACTAGAACACGCCCTTGTAAATATGTCTGTAAAATCGATATAGTCTGGATCGACGGAGAGAGAGAGAGAGAGAGAGACGGGGTTAGGCTAACTAGGTGCTGTACTATGAAGGTGAGAGGGGTAGTATGTAGCTAATAAACGGTTGAGGAAGTAAGTGTTATGAAATCCCCAGTTTGACAGATCGCGGCTCTGTCTTGTGACGGTAGTCCAGTAATAACAAGGATCATCTATCCCAGAGACTGGGGTGCACGAGATTAGTCTCATATTATAACCTCATAACGAAGTTAGACCCTTCCACTAACCACATAAGATGTATTATATATATATATATATATATGTGGAAGAGAATATATAATTATATATGTGGAAGAGAATATCTAATTGGTCACTGGTATCTTATTTAGGTGGCGTTCAATTGTTTTTAGTGGCCTGTTGGTCTAGGGGTATGATTCCTGCTTTGGGTGCAGGAGGTCCCGGGTTCAAATCCCGGACAGGCCCATGTTTTATATTTTGTTCAGGCTTTCTTTGGATGAGTAAGAGCATTGGCGTTTTGTTTAGGAACGTATTTTAGATAGGTGTACAAACATGCAGGCCTAGTTGGGGCACCCACCATCCACTCGATGCAGTGCTACATTCAAGTGACTCTTCACTGAGTGATAAGCCAGTTAGATCTCTGTAACCCAGGAAACTATTTACTGCGTTGGGTGGTTACCATATAACCGAATCATAGGTTAAGGCAATCAAGTCGGATGGGACCCATAATGGTTTACATCCAAGGTATGGTTGGAGGATTCCTTCCACAGTGCTAATCTGGAGAGAGGGAGGCTGGTCACCCTCGCATTAAATGTCGGGATTGAGTAGCCCCAAATCCCTTCGCACCTCTTGGGGCAAAAAAGGGCTGAATGATATACATATGCAAACTGAATAATCCAGCTCGTCCATTTTGGGATCTGGTCTGCCCACATTTTCAACGATGCACTTACTGTGCGTGGGTGGTGAGTTAGAGCGAAAGTTACCGGGTGGGGAATGCGTGTGAGTGAGGGAATGGGGACTGAGTGAGTGAGTGGGTAGAAACCAAGTGAATGAGCGATTGAGGCTAAATAATTGAGTGAATGGGGATTAATGAGTGAATGAGGAATTAGTGAGTACTGAGTGAGGGAGTGAGTACATGGGGAGTGACTGATAGAGTGGGGAGTTGAGTGACTGAGTGGCAGAGTTAGTGAGTGAGGAGAGCGAGTGACTGAGTGGGAAATGAGTGAGCGAGTGAAGGAGTGGAGAGTGAGTGAGTGGAAAGTTATCAAATGAGCAGTTGGGGAGTGATTATGTGATTGGGGCGTGAGTGAATGTATAAGTGAGTGAGCAAGTGAATGAAATTAGTGGGAAGGGAGGATTAAATTAAGTAAATGGGGTGGACTGAGTTACATAGGAGTAGGTAGGGGTGAGGGAAGAAGAGAGGAAATGGGTATACAAAGGTGGTTTGGTTGGGGAAGGGTAAGTGGGGTGGAGTGATGTGGCGAGTTGAGTGGATGAAGTGAGTGTGGAGGGAGGGAGGGAGAGGGGAGGGAAGGGGTGGAGGTAAGATTTTATAAGGGAGGGAGGGGCGGAGTGGTGTAGTGGGGGTAAAATTATGAGGAGGGAGGGAGAGGAGGTCGAGTGGGGGTAGAATTATGAGGATGGTGGAAGGGAGGGAGAGAGAAGGGAGGAAAAGAGTGGGGGTAAAGTTGTAAGAGGAATTTTAATTGGGGGAGTGAGAAAACGAAAAGGAGATAAAATGAGTGGAGAGGCCTTCGACTTGAACAGCTTAACACTAGTCTGCAACACAAGCCTGTCCATCCCGAGAGTTCCTAATGCGCACTGTGTTAGGAAGGAAACACCGCTGAAACTGGCTGGTGCGACACCAAACCGACTGGAAAGATAGCAGGTGCGCCGATGATGACAGACGTATGGTCTTTGAAGTCTCAGACTGCTGAGATAGGTGGCAGTGCATAGGGTGAGCAGCACTGGACCGGATCTTACGCTATGCAGTATACACAAACTAGATACAGCACGGCGATTTTCAAGATTACACAACACTTCGCCATCGCACAGAAACTTTGCAGTACAAAAGACCCTGTCGATCAGACGAAGATGCGACTATGCAGATGATGCCCATACTGGTGCATAGTACCCAAGGAGCGGGAGGATGAAACCACGAAAGCAATTAACAGAAATAGAAGCATCAGCGAAGACCTTATATGCTTTCTTCAGTATTTCAGTCCTTTTTTGCCCAGTCAGGAGAGAAGGGGCCCGGGGCTAGGCTACTGAATCCCAACATTAAGGTAAATGTGACCAAAGTCATTCGTCCCGGAGTGGCATTATGTGAGCAATAAACCCAGACAACCCCTCATATATATAGTATATGCAGATGATGATGTATGTCTCCTGTATGTGGAACCAGGATGAAATCTTAAAACATGGGTTAATGTGTGACCCATTTCATCGTGCATACAGGTGAGAGGTCATCCACATTGATCGTATGATGACGGCTAGGGATGATGATGATGGAACCAGATTTTATTTTATAAACTGTCTGCTAAATCTTGTAAAATGCGTAACTTCCAGTAAGTGCATGTATGTATATGGGTGTATCTATTGATCTAGGTCCTTGTGTTGCAGGGTTGAGGTGGGTGAGAGCTCTGCAACCATCACGGGCAACGGAGTGATCAGTGCCCACGGGTCGGCTTTTGTCAACCTGTGCTACATGACCCATCTGCAGTGGCGGGACAACTCATTCCCCGACATTACCTCACCTCCTCTTAGGCTACAGGTATGTTTCTCTCTCTCTCTCTCTCTCTCTCTCTCTCTCTCTCTCTCTCTCTCTCTCTCTCTCTCTCACACACACACACACACACACACACACACACACACACAAAAGACAATGTTCATTCAGCTTCGAAAATGACCTTCCATCGTCTCTTATCTTGCACGGAACAAGAACTACCCCTTCCACTACGATTATGCCGTATTTAATTTAGTTTATCTGCCTTCAGAGTATTTTTAACTTAGAAATGACGTATCGTGTGGGTGTTTATGAGGGCAACGTCTAACCCCTTGAGTCTGGAATATCTCTCCTAAGCTGAACAAAACAAAAAAAAGTTTAAGATACCATAGTAAGACGTATGTAAAATCAGTCCACGAGCAGATGGGGATGTGATTGTCAAGTGTTGTTTATTATTTTGACTTGTGAAAATAATTTATTGAAGTTTTTTCAGTGGATGTAAGTGGATTATGTTGATTGATGTATTGAAGAAAGGTTGTGTTGAATGATGAATTAATTCAGGATCTAATTGTATTAAGTGATTATCTTACGCACATGCATTGTTGTTGTTGCAGGATCATCAGAACTTGAACCTAGTAGCTGCAGATTAATATTGCCGCCCTTGCAGTTCACTATCCTCTTTCAGGGGATAGGGAGAGAGTTGGGTATTTGTAAACTGGGCAGTGAAGCCACCCAGCTGTTTTGGTGCCATTGCTCGTAGGCACCCTTCTCTAGAATTGATTTATCCTTCCAGCGTTCAGGCGAATTATGTTATTTGTTGAGTTTTTCTTTTATTTTTTTAATTTATTATTTGAGAAATCTGTTGACTTTTTTCAGAATGTAAATTAATTATGTTGCGTTATGGATGGATGTTTTTTTCTTTCAGGACCCAACTTGCAGAACTCAGAGGGACTGGATGAATGTGGTTTCCCTGACTTACCTAAATTGCTTCAGTTGTGAAGACTTCAGAGACTTAGATAATCAGGTCTGTAATAAATCTCATATGCCACTAAAGTATAGTCGTGCGATGTAGTGTCTGCTTACCCCTCAATTCCTCCCCCGGACTGGGGCAATGTTGTAGCCAGTTGATATTTGAAACTTTTCCAGACCACACAGTATAACAGTCAGTATAACAGTTTCAGTACGAACTGTTTTTCTTGCAGTCTAGCAGAGATTCTAACTTCCACCATAACACTGAATAACAGATCTTCATTCTATCTGAATCCGTGGCTACGACTTTCTTCCAGCCAGGGCTAGAATTAGAGGTTGAGCAGAAAGTACTCACAACTGTACCTCACGGCAGTGTTAGTATGTCTGAATATTCCCAAGGGCTAGAATGATAAGTGGATGATTGTATGTCCCATTTCATCTGTATTGCAGTTGATAGTTCTCCCATTATTGTATTTTTTTTGTGTTTAAAAAACTTTAAAAATGTCTTTCATACAGATGAATTACTTAATGAATGTTACAAAGATTTGTTGAATACCTCACTCCATGTTTAATTATTAATAAGGGTTGGGATTATATATATATATGTAATAGACCAAGCTTTACTGTAGTGTAGATGTAATTGATGTGTCAATAGTGATGTAATTCTGTTGCAGACATGTGCCATATACCAGACAGGTATATGCCTCACCTGTAGATATGAGCTGGATGGTTGCAACAAGCCCATCCTTCCTTACCTAGTGGAGAGTCACTGCCGTTCCCTCCCCAGTGTTGTGGACGCCCTGCAGACAACATGTGGCCTTTCTGCTGCACATTCCTCACACCGCCAACCCAAGGCTCTTACAGGTGGAGTGGGGCTGATGGTGAAGCCCTCTGAGGCCGTGGTTGTAGGGGTAGCAGTAGTTTTGGGTCTTGTAGCACTGAGTAACTGATGACATTTAGCCTTCTGAGAAATATTGAGAATATGTTCTTATGATCCTAGTTAGATCATTTTTTGCTTGTAATACTAGGTCCTGGTCTAATTGTGGGGTTGTAGGAGTAACACTAGTTCTGGGTCTGGTGGCACTGAGTAACTAATGACGAACTTTTTGATGATTGTTTAGGTATGTTCCTCGCACAAATCACCCCAAGCACCTTGCTGTTCGGTAGTGGGCTAGCCTAGTGGTGGTGCCTTCCAAGATTTTTGTTGTAGGAGTAACGCTGAGTAGCCAGTGACATACACATTTTGGTTATTGCTGAGATGTTTCTGTGGCAAGAGGGGTTAGTGAGTACTTATGCGGACAGTTACGTGAATCATTTCCGTGCTGTTTTTAAAAGAAACTATCATGTGAATCCTCGTGCTGTTTATGAAACGGATATAATCAGTGCTTCTGAAGTGAGAAAGTGAGAGACCAGAGCAATTTAATAATGCTTGCAGGTGTGTTAGATGCCAAGATATTCCCCCCTCCCCCTATTATGTGACCTAAACTCCTAGCAAAACACCATGCACCTTGGCCAAACAGTGGTATCGTCTTACAGAAGAGTAAGGCAGTCAGTCATGGGAATTGGTGGGTGTAGCCATTTGGAAGCAATCCAACTGCAGGCTCTCCATCATACTTTCCATGTAACTCAAGTTTTGTCAAAAGGCGGGCAGCTTCAGGCAAGACATGGAGTTAAAAAGTTTCCACTTTTTCTTGGAGCCTTTCCATATGAAGTAATTCAACTCAGCCAACATGAGGTTTCACAACCAATTCCTTTTCAGCTCGTCAGTAAATTTCACCCCATCTGAGGGACATTCACTGTCATAATAATCTGTGTAACCATAATCTTGTTTCCTTAAGGAAATATTGTCCATATTTCAAATCCATTAACTTCATTGACCACATACTTATCAATGAAAATACCCGTTTAGAACATTTTTCTGTGACAAGGTCAAGGAGAAAGATGAAGTGTCCCTTTTGTGATTCCCACGATTTGACAGGGTCAGCTTAGGGGAATTCTTTCATATGGTCCATATCATATTTTGTATTCAGCGCTTTCAGCACAAGTAACCAAATAGATGAAATATGTTTACATGGCGAAACAACGTTTTGTTTTAGAAATTGTTGGGTTGACCTTGCTGCCAGAAGGGAGAGGGAAACTCATGTGAACACTGTAGAGTTCAGTTGTTGAAAGCAACACACTATAGAAATGGACAGTGAGGGATCCAGTCCTTGTCTTCCCAGGTTTGAATCATGTCCTCATCTGCCATACCTTTGAAAACATTTCACTTTCTGTGGATATCTGTGAGAAAAAAAAATAGCCTTACTGAACGACAAAAATTTACCAGTTCTCATACTGTGCTGATACCGTGGAGGAAAGGTACTGCACAGGGTTCTCATGAGCATCTGTGTACTTGTTTTTATTAAGTTTGGAACTTCCTCACAGAACTGAACATTAGTACTGAGCGTTGCTCTAAATACAAAGAACAATTGTATGTCTTTGAACCTTGCCCAATTACAGTATAAAATCCCTTTAACTTGCTGCATCACTTTTTGAGTTAAATGGAGACCCAGTGATGCACCTGGATACACTAATTAAGTTTGACTTTAGATATGGTTGTTGTTTTCCTGTGCTCTCATCTGATCATTTTAATTGTGAATGGTATAAGAAGTGGAAGGCAAGGTCCAACAAACTTAGACATGCTGGATAGAATGCGGAGCATGAGCCTGTTCATAATGACTGATCTCACTGAGGATCAGGATACTGATATCTTATTTACCTGGGCAAGATTTTGTCCTCACTGTATGATCTCAGACTGTAGCCAGTCATGAGAAATTCACTATCTTTACAGCAGTCATAGTTGACGTATTCGTAATCCAGTATTATTTGGAGATGAATTTCATAGCAAGGGGAACTTTTCTTTTGTATTCCAAACCCAGTAGTATTTGGAGACGAACGTTCGTTACAAGGGTAACACTTTTTTTTTTTTATTTGTTGGTTGATGGAATGGCTTCATCCCACAGGTGTATGTGAAGTGCATCTCTTATTAAAAAAGCAGAATATGCTGATGGTTTTGCCTTGTGAGGTGGATCCAGTATTTAAAGGCTTGTATGATATACGAGCAATTTGAGTGGCCCATTTTACTGGGGATGCTGTTTGATTTTTCTTCCCTTTATGTTGTGGATCCTACCTCAGCTCATCTTTAAGGTGCAAATTATGATTGGAATGGTAATGATGGAACTAGATTTTTTTTTTTATTTATAAAGCTTTATTATAAAATTATTTGTAAAACTTAATTATAAAAAGTACCTTACACTCAAGCAGAAATGTAATTTTGAAGTTAAGACGAACTACATAACTGTTTTGACACTCGAGATTATATTTTGCTGTCACAGTTGTATGTATCTGAGTGAAGTACTCCAAGCTAGTATTAATAGAGTTTGTTAAATGCCATCAGTTGAGAAGAAAAAGGTACATAGATAGTACAGTATGATGGTATTATAATATTGCTCTGGTACGGTACAGTAATACACAGTGGAAATTATTCATTGGGGTTCAGTTAAGATGTTTTGGGCATAGTCATCTTTGACCTTTGTGAGCTGTAATTAAGTAGTGATTATACATTCTTTCATTTTGCTCACAGAATAGGTAAGGTACTGGCATATATGATTTTTTTCCCCACTCCAGCTTTAGGTGATAAAAAAAGGGGTCAGGATGATGATACTTAATGATAACTTCGGTTATTAATAGGGCTTTACTTACTATCATACACGAAAAACATGAAACATGATGAATACCGTCAAGGCCTTCTTAGTGTAACGTATTATTTTCTATTGTGAAACTGTTGTCAGGATAATGATAGTCATAAAGATGGAGGTGATTACGGTGTTTTTATAGGAACCATAATGACCAGCCTCTTGTATAACCTTTCACTCACCTGTTTCTATGTTGTCTGTGTAATTTTTGCCAGTCACATGATGTATACCTGTACTTTAGTATGCAGTAGTTTTATCTTGTGTAATTGTGTTCATAGTATGGTGTAGAGACTGAGACCCATTTTTGCCTATTGCATGTTTATTGGTAGTAAAATAGTTAATTGTGTGTCCCACTAACATGCATGATCCTTAATGACTTGTGAATGAAGTAGTAGTATTGGAGTTTGTACTGGTTTAGTAATAGACATCCTGATGTTTTAGACTGTGTACTGATCATGTTATTTCTTCCTTAGTGCAGTGTCTTTCTTTGCTTTCTGGACCCTACCTCACCCCATCCTTAGGTGGGAAAAGAGGTCAGGATAATGATGATAGTGTGTTCCTGATGTTTTGAATGGCTTCCTGAACGCTTGCAAGAGAGGTAATAGAGTGGTGGGGACCTGGGAGTCGAGATGGTGATGATCTCTACCCTGTTTACAAATCAAGATGAGAATGGTTATTAGGGGAGGCAGAAATAAAGCAGTAAGGGATAGGGCTGGGGAATACTCTCTCTCTCTCTCTCTCTCTCTCTCTCTCTCTCTCTCTCTCTCTCTCTCACTGTTTTGCGAGAAGTTTATGTGCTTGTAATCAATAAGGGTAAAAGCATAATGAGAAAACTGCCCGCTCCTTGAAAAAAAAGAAGTGAATATTAACATTTTAAATCGTACACTGTCACAGTCATTCTGCTTAATTTGATCCTATTTAGTTGAGTGTTCTTAACCTGATGTATACATTAATAGAAGAATATTGGAGGAGTCGCCCCTTTTTTTTTTCTGGATTTTGCCAACTGTTCATCCTTAGGCAAAGGTCATATTCTGAATTCGTTTGTTCAAGGAGAAAAACTAAGTTTCTTAATTATTTATGCTCGTTTGGTACACTGTTACATTCACAAGAATGCCGTTTATGCAGAACTCTGGAGAGAGAGAGAGAGAGAGAGAGAGAGAGAGAGAGAGAGAGAGAGAGAGGTGTGAGACGTCTCTGGAGACTCCAAGGGACAAATTTTGAGTTTCACCTCTACCTTAACAGTCTCGCAACCACCACAAAGTGTACTCTCTTTATCTGGTATAAGCACAGTTTTAGTAACATAAACTCTAAATAGTACAAAGAACATCATCTACTTAAATGCAAGAATTTATTCCAGACACAAAGAGATCGCACTACTGCGATCTCTTGGCTACTGCCATCTCTTGGGTGGGTGAAGATGTTTTTTTAGTGACTGTTGTTTTGTGTGTGTGTGTGTGTGTGTGTGTGTGTGTGTGTGTGTCTGTGTGTGTGTGTGTGTGTGATAGCAC
>JAGKTI010009944.1:7954-29663 GCA_018397915.1 Birgus latro
GCAGGGAATACGGTGGCGGAATTCTTCCTAACACATGTGGTGAGGTGGGACACTTCAGATATGACTGTCCGTATGAGATGGACGGCAAGAAGAAGGTTGCAGGAGACAAGAAGGATGAGGGTAAATTAGTAAAGGCTGGTGACAAGAGACAACAACCAGCCAGTTTTTCCCAAGAAGCCCCACCACTGAGGAAATGCAAGAGAACCTTTATTGATAGTGTGCGAGAAGACGGAAGAACAGACAGGAAGCAGTGTAGTAGGAATGGGAATCTTATCAAGAAATGCCACCATATTGCAGTGACAGGGCCAGCGTCAGATGAAGAAGACATGAGGAGGATGCAGATTTACAACCATTGCTAGAGTGGCTGCAGTGGATTACAGTGCGACCATCTTGGGAAGAGGTTTCCAGATTCAGCCTTGCAACCAAGAGCGGGGACCTTTTTCATTTGAACCACTGATTACTGGAGCGTCAGTGGGAGACATCCGATGGCCTCAGCAGGTACTGGCAACTGGTGGCGTCAAAGAAAATGAGGTCTTAGATCTTGGTCGAGTCCTATAACCAGATCACTTGTGGGTGCCTGGGAATGAAGAAATCGTTTGCAACTGAGGTTTTACTGGACTAGCATGTGTCAGGACGTTGAAGAGTGGTGTTGGACCTGTGATATATGCTGTGCCAAGAAGGGACCCAAGAAACGTGGTTGTGCCCCTCTTCAGCTCTACCAAGAGGATACACCAATGGAAAGAGTCACGGTGGACATTGCTGGATCTCTGCCACTCACTGAAAGAGGAAACTGGTATATATGTGTCGCCAATAGAAGCCTATGCCATTCCTGATCAAGAGGCCACGACTGTTGCTGAGGTGTTGGTTGACCATTTCTTCTGTTGTTTTGGGATGCCACAGGAGCTACATTCAGACCAGGGTAGAAACTTCAAGTCTGCTGTTTTCCATGAGTGTTGCAAGTTACTGGGGATCAAGAAATCCAGAACGACCCCACTAAGGCCACAATCAGATGGGATGGTGGAGAAATTCAACTGGACCCTGGGACAAGAAATGGCCAAGTGCTGCATAGAGGAACAGAAGGAATGGGACCAGAAAGTACCTGCGTTGCTGATGGCACATCGGTCTGCATCCCATGAGTCTTCCAGCTACACCCCTGCAAAACTGATGCTGAGCCAAGAGTTACATTTACCTGTTGACCTGTTAATGGGAAGACCACCTGATGAAGAGCTGCCTACAGACATCTCCAGCTATGCAAAGCATCTTCAGGAAAGGCTGACTGAGGTACATCGTCAAGTGCGAGAAGCTCTAAAGCTTTCACGCGAATTGAAGTGCAAGTATTATGCCAAGGCAAGTGAGGTGAGCTTCAAGGATGGTGACAAAGTTTGGTTATACAATCCTACCAGAAGAAGGAACAGTCACCAAAGCTGCAGAGAGCATGGGACAGGCTTTACACTGTGTTGGACCACCTATCGGACATAATATACCAGATATGGGGAGGCAGGAAATCTCGCCCAAAGGTGGTACACACAAATCGTCTGCGGCAGTACCACGGGCCAGGACAGTACAGCTGGGACGTCCCTGAGGAATCATGCTCACCCACAGCGAAGGATGTTGAGGAGGACCACAGAGCTGAAGTACAAGAGGATGGTGACAGTTTCCTTAGGGATGAAGTGAATCAGGAAGAGGACAAAGACATTCCAGGAGGAGTGGACTGTGTTGAGGAGCAGGAAAGTCATTGGAAGTGACACAGTAGAAGACCTAATAAGTTGAAGGATTATTTTGTGTATAAATAAATGTTTATTGTCGATTAATTATTATGTTTGTATACACTGTGTAGTTTCGTCGGGACAACGAAGGACTAAGGAGGGGGTAGTGTTGAGAAGCAGGATTTGCCAGTTAGGTAATGCTGGAGTATTTCTGACGATTCTCGAAATTTTCCACTGTGTGTCAGAGTTGCCAGTTAGTCTGCTATATGTGAGTGAAGTTATTTTGAAAAATTATGCAGAACCTGCCCAGTCCCACCGACGTACGATGCACGTCACCACTATTTTTTCAGGCTCAGACCCACCGACGTGTATCGTACGTCAGTCAACTGCAAGGCCCGTCGTTTGCAATTTTTCAAGATTCGCGGGTGATTTTTGGTAGGCATATGTGGGAGACCTTCCTCTAGCTGCTGTCAAGCAGGGATACTGCCTGGCCCCACCTGACCCCCCCTCCCTCCCACACTCGACAATTCGCCTGTTAGCAGTAACCTGGCCAGTAAAGACATGTTGCCCCACGGTCTGTCCACTGACGAAATTCATGGTGAAAGTGAGTCCTGAGGTGGAGAACAAAGAAACAAAGAAGCTACAGGGAGAAACAAACAAAAGAGATGAGGTGGTAATATCATAAAGGAAGGTGCCATATGCTGGTGTTTTTGGTGAGTAAACTGTTATGCTACGTATTTGTGGGTCGGTTTCTCGCCCTCAAATACACAGGCTACAGCAGGTCTCTATTCTAGACCAGGAGGTAACTCCAAAGAGTAGGACTGGACTCAAAAACAAGGCAGTAAGTATTACACACATGTATTCCAGATATTTTCCCAAGGACAATAGTACATCACAAATATAGTACAACTGGGTTGGTCAGGGATAGGTTAACTCTTTACACAAATGGATTCTGTCACTATACCGACTGGTAGAAGTATGGTACTATTTACCCAACACTTATGGCACATACAATACACTTATAATTTAAGACACAGGAATGAATTTACTATACAGTAATTTCCTAAGCCCGTATAGCACTGGACGGCACTGTATATGAGTTACGTTAACACCTGTGTCACAGATACCTGGTGGCCGGAAGTCTATCTCAGGTAGTGTTGCCCGTAGTGATCACTGGCAGGGGGGACTGCGATATTCTGGTATACTCTGACTAACGTGCCTGGACACGGGGGTGGGTGGAGATTTAACGCACAAAGGGGAGGCACGATGGAAATAACACGTACTCCTTCTGCTGGTCACTCAAGTGTTTCACTCGCGTGCCTGTGGGTTGAGGAGGGAGAGTGTAAATAACAAGGGAATGGCGCACAACCGACACAATATTAATGTTCTGCTGGTCACGAAGACAGTTCGAGATGCGGGACTTTACCCGAGATATAGGTCAGGCCACGTTTAGCTATTAGGCTCGTCCAGTCTTATATTCTGGGTTCCTGGTCACTTAACTTGAGAATACACTGTAGGGGATCACTCGTAATGTATACATCAATGCACACAAATATCTGGGTCGAAAGAGCACACACATATGTAAAGTCCACTCACTTTGTTACCACTGGTGGGCCCTAGGTTGATTCCTCCGTCCGGAGGAAGGGCAGAGTGGCGCGCCTCTGGACAGGGCCCCACATGTAGTCGTGGGGCTAGGGGCTTGGCCCAAAGAGAGCCAGAAGACAGGCCTGTCGTCAGGTCTGGGAGAGACTCAGGGAGGCCTCGCCCACAGGTGAGTCGCGCCTTGGTGTTCGGGGCAACTCCCGGGGCAGCTGGGGACCCAGGGCACTGGAACCTGGGGTGGCTGGACTGCGGCAACCGCTAGAGGGCAGTGTCGCCGACAGGGTCGTCTCACGAGAACCTCGGGCCGAGGGAGTAGTGGACAGGGCCCGTCGTTGGCTGCGTGGTCTGCAGGGACTCTGCTTTGGCCACTGTTCACCCTGGTAGAGTTGCAGGGAACCAAGACCTCGTGCGAAGCCTTGCCACAGCTCGGGTGAAGGGTCCTCTCTGGCTGCAGGTCCTCCTGTAGGAGAGAAGCGGACGGTGGCCTGCGTTACACCTGGCCCAATGTGACTTATGGCCAACGTCGTGGTAGCACAGGGGGCATCAGCTTCAAGGCGGCTAGTGGCCTGCTCTGCCTCTGGCCTGACGTGACTTATGGCTGACGTCTGGGTGGCCCACGGGACAACAGCTTCAGTGCGGCTAATGGCCTGCCCTACCTCTGGCCCGACGTGACTTATGGCCGATGTCTGGGTGGCCCACGGGACAACAGCTTCAGTGCGGCTAATGGCCTGCCTTACCTCTGGCCCAACGTGACTTATGGCCGACATCTGGGTGGCCCAGGGGACAACAGCTTCAGTGCAGCTAATGGCCTGCCTTACCTCTGGCCCGACGTGACTTATGGCCGACGTCGGAAGGGCACAGGAGGTGGTAGCTCTAGTGCGGCTAATGGCCCGTACCGGTGAGCTGGGAGCACTAGTGACAGAGGGACGGACTGTGGACGATCCTGCCTCGTACCCAGTACGGCTTATGGCCGGTACTGCGGCGCCACTCTGGGGGGAACGCCTACAGGAGATGGACGACTTATGGCCTGTCCTGCCCGGCCGACATGTGTCCGTGTCGCAGCCCTGTGGAGGGGATGCAACTGGGGAACGGACTGTGGCCGGTTCTGCCCCGTACCCAGTACGACTGTGGCCAATACCACGTGTTGCGTGGAGCTGTAAACGCCGCCCTTTACCTGTTGAGTAGAGTTCTGGCCGGAGACTAGGTGCCGGCGACTGCTACCTTTCTGGGTCACCACCTGGGTGCAAGAGGGGCGCCGGGAAGTGATACAGGTACGCCGTTCCTGTTCTCAGCCGGTCTGTGTCAGCGGCGGTCCCCTGGTGGTATTGGGGGGGTTGGGGGTGCTGGTGTCGTCTGCTCCGGCCGTCATGTTGTCTGTGGCTCCAACCCCTAACTCCTGTATTTCACCACCCTCCTCGGTAACAAAGTCATGACCCTGTGACTGGAGGTGGTATAGGTTGGCGTTGGCCGTTTGGTGGATAGGGTCGAGGTGACTTTGGAAGGTAGTCCAGTGCTCAGTGGGTACATTGGCGTTCAGGGGGTGGGTGTAGGCAACACGTAGAGTGGAAGGGTGGTTTGCCTGCTGGAGAAGTCGCAGCAGGTGTTGTGTGCTTCTTACACGTTGATGTCGCCCGAAGGTGGGGATCCAAGTGATTCTCGTGACACGCATGGTGGTGGTGGTGGTGGTGTCTTGGAGGCGAATGCTGGCTAGAGGTAGTCTGGTGCGGTTTATATTGCCGGTGGAGTGTGGGGGCGGTGTTCCCCTGGGAGTGCGGCGGGGCGGGTTTTTCCATGCGAGATGCGGAGTAGGAAGGGTTATGGGGGTGGTATTGGGGGGTGGGGTGGGCGGTTGGCTGTTACTGGGCAAAGGGGTGGGCGGTTGGCTGTTACTGGGCAAAGGGGTGGGCGTAGGGGTTGAGGTGTAGTGAGCTGGTGGGTGTGAGATATGCCCGGAACGGGTAGTGGTGGTGGTTAGTCGTGGAGTGGGGGGCGACGAGGAAAGGGAAGGTGGATCGTGGGCGGGTGGAGTGTGAGGTGGCGTGGTGTGGTTGGTTGCCGTGGTTGGTGGGGTGGGGGTTAAGCTGGGCACGGAGCGCGGGGTGGTCGGTGTGGAATTTCCGGTAGGTGTGTGTTGAGCACGTGGACCGGGCGGCGTGGCGGCGGTGGGGGAGCGTGTTGGTGGGGTGAGTGTAGTGCGAGGGCGTGGTGCAGGAGTTTCGAGTGGCGAGGGGGCGGTGGAAACCGATGGGGAAGGGGATGGGGATGAATAATACATAAAATGCTCTTCATGGGGAGCAGGCGGTGTTGAACTTGCTCGAATGGTTGAGGAGGGAGCGGTGGGGATTGGGGAGTCCCGGGCGGGGCGGACGTGGCGATTTCTGTAGGTGCGGGAGGTTCCGTTGCAGTCGACGACAACTTGGAAGGGGTTGGGGACTCTAGTGACGGTATAGGGCCCCATAAAACGAGGGGCAACCCTACTGAGGGTGGGAAGACGGGCAACGAAAACCTCGTCACCTGGTTCGTAAGGGTTAGCAGGGGAGGAATCGGATTGAGTGTCCTGGTGCGCGTGCAGGTGTTGTAAGCGACGCTTCAGGTGATATAGGAGGTCTGTGGGTGGGGAATGAGCAGGGGATTGGAGGTGCTGTTGGAGAGGGAGGAGGAGGGGCGCCTCTCCGAATATTCGCTCGTGGGGGGTGATGCCATCATTGCGGGGGCAGGTGTTCATTCCCCATTGGACGATCTTGACGTGGGCAGGCCATTCTTGGTCTTGGGTACTTTGGATTCGTGTTCTGATTTGGTTTAGTAGGGTCCAATGGCTCCTTTCACATACCCCATTTCCTTGGGGCCAGTAGGGGGAGGAGTGGGAAATGGAGAACCCGAATAGGGTGGATAGTTCTTTCCATATTTGTCCCATAAACTCTGGGGCATTATCGGAGTGAATGGCCTGGGGAACGCCAAAGTAGGGGAAGACGTGGCCATGAGGGCGTCGGCTATGGCGACGGCGGTGTGTTCCTTGGCTGGACAAGCAATCAGGAACTTGGAGTAAACGTTGACGAATGTGACGATGTATCGATAGCCGGACCTAGGTGGCAGGGGTCCGACAACATTGACAGACAAAAGTTGCCAGGGTTTGTGGGCGGAGATTTTGTCGGTAGGACCCGCCGTACGGGTGATGTCTTTCCCTAAGCAGCATACCCGACATGCCTGAGTGACACGCTGGGCGAGGGTAGTGGGGTTGGGGGCCCAATAAAGGTTGTTGAAGACTTGAGTTAACCTCTTCATACCCAGATGGATTCCATTGTCCGAGTGGAGGTGGGTGAGGATGCCCACGGCGGAGTCCGGATCAAGGACAATGTGGCCCGATGGCATGAAGAGTTGGTCCCCTTGCAGGTGGAGTTTTGAGAACAGATGCTGGGGAATCCAGGGAAGCCGATCTCGATTCTGCCAGTGCTGGATCAGCTCGGATTGAGAGAGGACCGATCGTAATGGCAGACAGGAGAGGGCGTCGGTGTTGGTGTGCAATTTCCCGGGCCGGTAAGCAATCTCGTAATCAAACTCCTTGAGCACTTCGTGCCAGCGGAGGAGTTGGGCGTTCTGGGTGGCTGATTGCCGGAGCCACTGAAGGGATTGGTGGTCTGTGATGACGGTGACCCTGGTACCAGATAGGTAGGCCCTGAAGTAGTCGAGGGCCCAGATGATACCCAAACATTCACGCTTGTTAGCGGCGTAATTTTGTTCGGCAGGGTTTAGGGTGCGACTGGCGCAAGCTATGATGTGTTCGCGCCCTTCCTGGACCTGTGCCAGGACGGCGCCTATGGCTACCAGGGAGACATTGGTGTATACCCTGAAGGGGAGGTCATAATTCGGGAAAGCGATGATGGGGGAGGAAACAAGCTTCTCCTTTAAGGAGTGAAACGCTGCGACTCGGTCGTTGCTCCATACGAAGGGCTCGCCTTTCTTAGTGAGGTCATGGAGCGGTTTCGCAAGGCCAGCGAATCCTTTCATGAACCACCGGTAGTGCAACGTGAGCCCCAAGAAGGCGTGGACTTGGTGGTCATCCTGTGGAAGAGGCTGGTCGGTGATGGCTTTCAGCTTGTCGGGATCTGGGGAGATGCCTTTCCCTGAGACAATGTGTTCTAGGAAAGCGACAGAGCGGGCTGCTAGGACACATTTAGTGGGTTTGAGTTTCAACCCGGCCTGGCGTATTCACTGAAACACCTGTCGGAGGTGGTGCAGGTGATCAGCCCACGTTTTGCTAAAGACAATAACGTCATCGAGGTATGCCAGGCAGACTTCTCAAGTCAGACCGCTGAGGTCGGACTCCATGAGGCGGGAGAAGGTAGCCGGGGCGTTGCATAGCCCAAAGAGAAGACCATTAAACTGATAAAGTTTCCCATTACTTGTGGAGAAAGCCGTTTTCCCTTGATGTCGGGGGTGGACGGGGACCTGCCAGTATCCGTGTAATGCCATTTTTCTTGCATATAATATACGTAGTATAAGAGTAATTTAAGTTAGTATAAGTATAGTTTAAGTATATGATGTATGTAATTTACATTAGGTTGTATGTGATAAGTGTGTATTCTGGACCGTGTTAAGATGTTGTAAAGTGTGAAGTGGACTTTGTAAGTCTTATTTTGGGCTTGATTTCACTAGTAGAAGCAACTGGTCAAGGAGACGAACACAGAAGCATCTGGTTTCAATAGAGTGGCACAGAAAGTTAATTTGGAACTTATATTGGCGAAGAGTCATATTTACACCTAAAATTCAGAATTTTGTACTTGGGCTTGTGTTTGCTGTATTGTTCTACTAAATAACGTTGTCTAAGAACTTAAGTAAAGTCTGATTATTGATTATTGTCATAGATAACCGCGAAAATTAATTTATTTGGCATAGACCTCAGTTGTTGCGTCATGTTGTGTAACGCCACGGGCGGGACAAAGAGAAATTGTATTAAACCGTGATTTTAGGCATCGTATGTTAAATTGTTAGACCTATGTTATTGCCACAAAATTTAAATCATCATAAGTCATATTTTTATAAGTAGAGTAAGGCGTACGCTTTTTATTGCAAATTCTGGTGCGATGATATAACATGGAGACTGTAACGTAACTGTTTGAAGTCAGAACCAGATAGAGAAGTCGGAGCGGGTGTTAGGGGAAGCGGGCTCCCGCGTGCCCACGAACCACCACTCTCCAGTAAGACCTCGCTGTGTGTGGACGTTCGTTCCAGGTATGGTCCGAGTATTTACGGTATTTCTCCCTTATACGTCATCATAATTAGTTGCCGTTATAACTATATTTAAAGTAAGATATCTGATTATATTATCAAAACCCTCACTCTCCAGTAAGACCTTGTTGTGTGTGGACGTTCATTCCAGATAAGCTGTGTCGGCAAGCGGTGTAGGGTCATGGAGTCAGTGTCGGCTAGCTAGCGTGTCGAGAGTCATTCAGCATCTAGTGCCCAAAAGCCCTTACACATTTCCATTAATCCCTTTCTAATCTCAGTACAGTCAAAGTCGGTTGGTCCACTTAGTAAGCTAATTATTTATAAAACAAATGTAATATGTTGGTTAAAGGTGTGTGAGAAGCGGTATGGTGTGATGCCCCGCCAAGTGGTGCGCTGTGAGCGCTGAGTTTGCATTCTATCATAATCTTGGTTTATGTATATTTTTTCTAGATATGGTATGTGTTGTAACCCAGTTATTATAGGGATGAGTTCTTTAGAATTGAAGCAAACAGTGAACACATTGTAGTTGGGTATCACTACGAGTCCTTGTGAGACCGTGGTTTATGGGAGTTTCCCCTATTGATGAAGTTTTCTATGATGCAGTCGGGATGAGAGTATTTTCATGTATCGTGTTAGGCGGGTCAGACGATTTATAGACTGTGTGGAATAGATCTTGCATTCTCTCTTTCAACTATTCTGGCGTATTAGAGACTATTGATTTATTAAGGTCTAGTAATTAAATCTTGCTTGAAACTATTTCATTTTGTGTAATTTAAGGATAATAATATAGATAAGTAAATTTAAATAGAAGGTGTTTGTTATAATCCTATGGGGTAGTATACGTATAGACTGAGTGGCCCGCAAGGCATGTTTCATCTAGAGAACCACGCTCTCCTATAGAATTCTCATGCTACCCTGTTAGTGCCAGAGGCCATCTGTCCCTCTTCCATCATACGGGACTAATATCATTAATACTTTTTTTTCCCGGCAACTGCTGGGTGGTGGAAGCGATACCAAATTATTTTAATTATTAACGAGGCCTTCTTAATGTTCTGGCAGTAACAGAAAACACTGGAATAATACTTAATTCAAGTATAAGTTAAAATTTTCTCTCTATAATTCAAATTCCCAACAATGCCCTAAATTCGCGGCATCAGTCTGGTGTCAGTTCGGTGGGATTTACTTTATTTATGGGCAGTATCAAAATTCTCAAGGGGCCTTAAAATTCGCGCCCCTACACTGGTGTCAGTTCGGTGGGATTTACTTATTCTATGGGCTATGCAAAATCCTCGCACTACATCCGGACTGGAGGTCCAGCGTGGGGAACCAGGTGGAGCCATGTAGGGAGTCTAGGGAGTCGTCTATGCGGGGGAGAGGAGTGGCATCTTTGGTGGTTACATCGTTCAGGTGGCGATAATCGATGCAAAATCGCTGAGTGCCGTCTTTTTTCCGAACCAGGACAACGGGGGAGGACCAGG
This sequence comes from Birgus latro, assembly GCA_018397915.1. Lineage (NCBI taxonomy): Eukaryota > Metazoa > Arthropoda > Malacostraca > Decapoda > Coenobitidae > Birgus > Birgus latro. The sequence continues at coordinate 17,967 of JAGKTI010009944.1, forward strand.
GGCTGGTAGAGGGCGTGATGATGCCGGCGTCCAGCATTTCTTGAACTTGCCTGTCCTCTTCAGCCCGTTGGTGTGGGGTTTTCCGGCGGGAGGGTTGCCGGATGGGGGGCCTGGTGGTATGAATTTCATGGGCTAGATACGTCGTATGCCCCAAATCGGCGGGCCCGGTCGAGAAAAGGTCTTGGTATTCCAGTAGTAGATGGTGTAGCGTCTCGGCTTGATGGGGAGATAAGTGGTCAGGCAAAGAAGGGAGGGGAGAGGGGTTTGATTCTAGGGGTGGGGTGTCGCAAGGCTCTGCTGTCTCTAGGTTGCCGATCAGGAGTCCCCTTGGCAGAGTGAGGGGTGTAGCCGCCAGGTTCGCCACTTTGACGGCGCTAAGGTGGGGCGGAGGGAAAGTCGGCGAATCAGGCAGACAGCGAGGGGCCCAGTGGGGACACTTGGAGAAAATAAAGAATGGGTCCCTGTGGGCTTATTGATCCGTAGCCAAGCTTCGTGGTGGGGAGGAATGGTGAGGGAGGACGCGACGGTCGCGGGGAAAGTGGGGCTGGGGGGGGGGGGGGGGGGGGAAGGAGAGGGGGGGGGGGTATCGTCTTGTCGTGTGCAAGTACAAATGACTTGGGGCTGTTGGGGAGGCTGTCGAAACTGAAGTTGCCTCCCATGGTAGTCTATGTGCGTGTGGAGTTTTTGGAGCAGGCCCAGTCCCAAGTAACCATCATAAGTACGGCAGGACGAGTAAAAAATGATGAAGGGATGACAGGTGGAGGCTTGTTGATGAGTCTTGGTTTGTAGGGCCCGAGTTTCCCCACGAATAGGCAGGGGGCCTTCCCCCGCATCTATGAGGCGGGCTGAAGTGGGGAAAAGGGGGCCAAAAACCTTCTTATGGCGGGAGTAGAAATGTGTATACAGGCAGGACCTGGCGGCTCCCGTATCTACCAGAAGTCTTGCCTTGACCCCTTGTAGTTTCATCTTGTCATAGACTGGGGGTCGGTACTTTGTAGAGGTGGCCCCCGCCACCGTGGGAAGGTGCGGGGTCGGTCCTAAAAAGCCAATGCCAGCTCGAGGGCTGTGTTGGGGTCAGCCTTCTCTGGTTCGCAGCCGGCGTCAGGTTCCTCAATGAGGGGGGGTTGGGGGTTTGCAGGGCCCTCATCTACTGCCAACATTGGGAGGAGCCTCGGTGGGTCGGCTCTCATTCTGCATGCCACCTTCAGTTGTTCACATATGTCGTGAAGTGGGCAGTGGCTGTTACAGGCTGTGACCTCCCATGGATTGATAGTGATAAGATTTGTACTATCTTTCTGGGGCGGCCGTTTCCTGGTGGGGTGGGCTCTTGGGAGAGCCGAGGCAGAGGTGCTTCATGGTGGGGCTGGAAAGGGTTGGGGCGGCATGGGGGAGGGTTTCGTTGGGATCCGGCTCACGACCCCAATGTGCTGCGTGTCGGGGCGTGCTGCGAGAAGGCGGCGAATGAGCTGGACATCACGGTCCAAATTTCCTGTCAGGTCATGGATAGTGAAATGTTCCTTAATCATGCCCGGAAGGACTCTGAGGAGAGTGTTGAATATATGCTCATCCCGGGTATTCATTTCAGCATCCGGGTATCCGGCGGTGACGAGTCGCCTAGCTTGGACCAACGTGTTGTCCAAATCACCGTCATTTTTTAGGGCATCTAGTTGTGAAACTGCGACAACTTTCCCTACTGACGAGGTAATAGCGTCTGTTACTATTTTTGCAAACCTGGCCCATGTGAGATCTGTGACTATTTTTGGTGCTATACTAGATACCGCCTTTCCCAGGTAAGGTAGAGTGACAGCTATTTTCTGATTATCTTCTTCAAACCCAATATCAAGCAATAGCTTGACCATTTTTAAGTAAGTCGTGATGTCGCATTGTTCTGGGTCAAAATTTGGTAGGGGTACATGTATTTTGGCTGCCATTTTCACAAAAAAAGTTTTCCAGTTCTTTTTCACCGTCCGGGTCAAGAACCACCGCTAGCCACCAGTGTTATGCTATGTATTTGTTGGTCAGTTTCTCGCCCTCAAATACGCAGGCTACAGCGGGTCCCTATTCTAGACCGGGAGGTAACACCAAAGACAAGGACTGGACTCAAAAACAAGGCAGTAAGTATTACACACATGTTTTCCAGATATTTTCCCAAGGACAATAGTACATCACAAATATATTACAACTGGGTTGGTCGGGGATAGGTTAACTCTTTACACAAATGGAATCTGTCACTATACCGACTGGTAGAAGTATGGTACTATTTACCCAACACTTATGGCACATACAATACACTTATAATTTAAGACACAGGAATGAATTTACTATAATTTCCTAAACCCGTATAGCACTGGACGGCACTGTATATGAGTTACATTAACACCTGTGTCTCAGATACCTGGTGGCCAGAAGTCTATCTCAGGTAGTGTTGCCCGTAGTGATCACTGGCAGGGGGGACTGCGATATTCTGGTATACCCTGACTAACGTGCCTGGGCACGGGGGTGGGTGGAGATTTAACGCACAAAGGGGAGGCACGATGGAAATAACATGTACTCCTTCTGCTGGTCACTTAAGTGTTTCACTCGCGTGCCTGTGGGTTGAGGAGGGAGAGTGTAAATAACAAGGGAATGGCACAACCGACACAATATTAATGTTCTGCTGGTCATGAAGACAGTTCGAGATGCGGGACTCTACCCGAGATATAGGTCAGGCCACGTTTAGCTATTAGGCTCGTCCAGTCTTATATTCTGGGTTCCTGGTCACTTAACTTGAGAATACACTGTAGGGGATCGCTCGTAATGTATACATTAATGCACACAAATATCTGGGTTGAAAGAGCACACACATATGTAAAGTCCACTCACTTTGTTACCACTGGTGGGCCCTAGGTTGATTCCTCCATCCGGAGGAAGGGCAGAGTGGCGCGCCCCTGGACAGGGCCCCACACGTAGTCGTGGGGCTAGGGGCTTGGCCCGAAGAGAGCCAGAAGACGGACCTGTCGTCAGGTCTGGGAGAGACTCAGGGAGGCCTCGCCCACAGGTGAGTCACGTCCTGGTGTTTGGGGCAACTCCCGGGGCAGCTGGGGACCCAGGGCACTGGAACCTGGGGTGGCTGGACTGCGGCAACTGCTAGAGGGTGGTGTCGCCGACAGGGTCGTCTCACAGGAACCTCGGGCTCGGGGAGTAGTGGACAGGGCCCGTCATTGGCTGCGGGGTCTGCAGGGACTCTGCTTCTGCCACTGTTCACCCTGGTGGAGTTGCAGGGAACCAAGACCTCGTGCGAGGCCTTGCCACGGCTGGGGTGAAGGGTCCTCTCTGGCTGCAGGTCCTCCTGTACGAGAGAAGCGGATGGTGGCCTGCTTTACACCTGGCCCAACGTGACTTATGGCCAACGTCGTGGTAGCACAGGGGGCATCAGCTTCAAGGCGGCTAGTGGCCTGCTCTGCTTCTGGCCTGACGTGACTTATGGCCAACGTCTGGGTGGCCCATGGGACAACAGCTTCAGTGCGGCTAATGGCCTGCCCTACCTCTGGCCCAACGTGACTTATGGCTGATGTCTGCGTGGCCCAGGGGACAACAGCTTCAGTGCGGCTAATGGCCTGCCTTACCTCTGGCCCGACGTGACTTATGGCCGACGTCGGAAGGGCACAGGAGGTGGTAGCTCTGGTGCGGCTAATGGCCCGTACTGGTGAGCTGGGAGCACTAGTGACAGAGGGACGGACTGTGGCGGATCCTGCCTCGTACCCAGTACGGCTTATGGCCGGTACTGCGGCGCCACTCTGGGGGGAATGCCTATAGGAGACAGATGACTTATGGCCTGTCCTGTCCGGCTGACACGCGTCCGTGTCGCAGCCCTGTGGAGGGGATGCAACTGGGGAACGGACTGTGGCCGGTTCTGCCCCGTACCCGGTACGACTGTGGCCGATACTGCGGCGTTGCATGGAGTTGTAAACTCCACCCTTTACCTGTTGAGTGGAGTTCCGGCCGGAGACTAGGTGCCGGTGACTGCTACCTTCCTGGGTCACCACCAGGGTGCAAGAGGGGCGCCGGGAAGTGATACAGGTACGCCGTTCCTGTTCTCAGCCGGTCTGTGTCAACGGCGGTCCCCCGGTTGTATTGGGGGGTTTGGGGGTGCTGGTGTCGTCTGCTCCGGCTGTCACGTTGTCTATGGCTCCAACCTCTAACTTCTGTATTTCATAAACAATGCTTATATCGCCTATATTATTGTGTGAAAACCAATATAGTCTTGTACTACACATAAATAAATAAATAAATTCGAAATTTAAAGTGGCTTGAGTTAGTTAAGCCTCCCATAGTTCGTTTTCTTTGATGCCACGTACTCTGAGAGAGAATGAAAGTTTGAGGCTGACTGACACCTGTAGCAACATTTATAAGCTCAGGAGGGCGATTTCTCTATGAATTTTCGATGTTTATCACCAAAAACGGAGGTCTGAGCCAAAAAAAGACAAGTTGAAAATTGGTCAGGTTCTGAGGGTATGTTGGGTAAAAAATCGGTCGGGACTGGGCAGGTTAAATCTTATGCTCTTTTTCTTCGTAACGTTTTATGTGATTGTTAAATTACGTAATTTAATGTAAGTTTGTATGCTAAAGAATTTAGAGTGCTACGTAATGTAAGAAAACTGGATATTTTGGATATCTCTGAGTTGGTAACTGTTGTCCCTTTGAGAGTGTACTAGAACGATGGGGAAGAGGGGAAGGGTATTTAAGGAGGTGGGAGAGCCCAGGACAGTCAGTTTTGCTTCAGTTCAGATTGCATTTAGTTCAGTGTCAGTGCAGATTGTATAGCTTCGGTACTTTTGAAAACAGTGAAGTGAAGTTAGCAAGTATTAAGTATAATTACAGTATTTGGAAAATAAAGACAGCAAACCTAAGATACCCGTGTTTATTTACAACACCTGAGCTGCTCTGATGTACAGCTAAGGCTGACTATAGGAAGAACAACTCACTGGGAAACGCCTTCCCATACTGAACTACTGTTGTTGAAGCCTGTGGCAGTGTGGGACAGGGACGCAACAATACTGTAAGTGAATAAAAAGAAAAAAAAAACTACCCATTATGATCAATTTTATTTTATTTACTGAAAACAGTTTGTAGCCAGTAAATTGTAAAAAAAAAAAAATAATGCAGAATATGCTGTGTATATTCTTACCTAATTGTATCTTTACAGGAATGAGTCAAGCTCCTACTGTCCTGTATATACATTAATACACGGAGGCCAAGATAGATACAGTATATTCCTTCAAAACCGTTTAGAACGAATAATTCAGAACCGAGATGGTTAAACAACAGATTAAAATCTCTCATAAGCCAAAGGAAAGGAATATACAGAAAAATAAACCGCGGAGAGGAACTCTTACGTAACCGGTACGCGATTTTAAATAGAGAAGTAAAGAGGGAGATACGGAAGGCAAAGAGAAATTATGAAATTAAGGTTGCTAGTGAATCGAAAGGGTTTTTATCAAATGTACCGGACTAAAAATAAAGATAGGATAGGACCACTCTGAACAGAATCAGGTGACATTACCAGTGAAGATAAAGAAATGTGCTCCATCCTAATAATTATTTCATATCAGTATTCACCAAGGAAAATCTAGACCTGGTCCCTCAAGCAGCGAATATTTACGACGATAATACGGAAAATATAAGGAGGACGTATTGAAAGAAATTAATAAGTTAAAAACTCAAATCGCCAGGTCCGGACGATATATATATATGCAAAAGTTATAAAAGAAACCAAAGAAGAATTATGTCGGCCACTTTTAACGTTATTTAATGACTCTTTAATTTCAGGAGAAGTTTCCGAGGTGTGGAAGACCGCAAACGTAGTGCCCATTTTTAAAAGAGTGATAAAGCAGCTGCGTCGAATTATCGTCCGATAAGTCTAACGTCAATAGAAGGACAAATGTTAGAGTCAATTTTGGCCAATAAGATTAGAGAACACTTAGAAAGATTTAACGTTATAAATGAAAGTCAGCACGGATTCAGGCAAGGACGATCCTGCCTCACAAACTTGTCATTCTTCTCGGAGGTCTATGAGGCAGTAGATAGCGATAAAGCTTACGATATTATTTATCTGGACTTCAGTCAAGCTTTTGATAGGGTCCCACACGAGAGGTTAGTTAGAAAGGTTCGAGCACACGGTATAGACGGCGATAACTTAAAATGGATAGAATCCTGGCTGAAAGGACGAAAGCAGAGAGTATTAATAAATGGAACTAAGTCGGATTGGAGATTAGTAACTAGCGGTGTACCACAGGGTTCAGTACTCGGTCTCTTATTATTTATTATATATATATATATAAATGATCTAGACTTAGGAATCACTAGCAGTATCAGCAAATTTGCCGATGATACAAAATTAGGGCGTATCATTAACTCGACTGATGATTGCCATAACTTACAAAAAGACCTCGAAATATTATCCAGATGGTCTAAAACTTGGCAAATGGAATTTAACGTTGAAAAATGTAAAGTACTTAACGTAGGCAAGACCATTGGAGATACTAAATACAGCTTAGATAACAAAGAAATTAGTAAATCGGAATATGAGAGAGATCTAGGAGTCATGGTTAGTCTATTGCCAGACGCCTCAATCCCGAACGGGGTGGCCACAAACAAATCGCCTCCATGTCACTCTGTCCCCTGCCATTTCACTACCACGCTCCCAACTCACACCCCCCTCTCTCATATACCTCTCCACTCCATCCCTCCATCTCATCCTCGGCCTCCCCCTCCCTCTCGCCCCCTCCACCTCACTCACATACACTCTCCTCGTCAATCTTTCACTCTCCATCCTCTCCACATGCCCAAACCACCTTAACGTGTTTCTCCTAACGCTTCCCATCACGTCCTCAACCACACCACAACGCTCCTTCACTTCCTCATTTGTTAGTCTGTCTCTCCATGTGACTCCACATGCTCCTCTCAAATAACTCATTTCCACTGCTCTCACTCTTGACTTCTGTCCTTCCAACAGGGTCCAAGCTTCACTTCCATATGTCAGTGTTGGTATCACAATACTCTCATGTAACAACTTTTTCACTTCCATGCTCACCTCCCTGTTTCTTATCACTGCTTTCAACGAACCAGCAACCTTCCTTCCCTGCTGTACCCTTTCGAGCACTTCACCCTCCAGACTACCATCCTTACTCATCACACTGCCCAAGTACTTAAATTCACTCACATTCTCCATATCCTTCCCATCCAATCTCACTGTACACTCACTGGCTTCACTTCTCTCGAAGACCATCACTTTACTCTTCCCCACAATTGTAATATTGGAATTTTGAGTTCCCTTAAAAAAAGACAAATTAATAATTCCAACGAACTGATACTTGATTTTAGTATTATTACAGAGTTTATACAATAAGCAATGTTCTGTTACTGCCAGTAATTTAAGTATAAGGCCTCATTAATAATTAAGATTATTTGGTATCGCTGCCACCACCCAGCAGTTGCCGGGAAAAAAAAAGAATTAATGTTATTTATGGTTTAGTCCCTTTCGATGGAAGAGGGACAAGGCCTATGTCAATAACATGGTAACGTGATCATTTTAGAGGAGAGCGTGGTTCTTTAGATGAACATGCTTTGTGGGCCATCCCGTTTTTACTTGTACTACCCCATAGGATTATAACCAAACACACTTGTCTATTATCTACTTATCTATATTAATGTCCTTAATTACACCGCAATGATATAGTTTCAACCCAGATTTAATTACTAGCTCTTAATGAATCACTTGTCTCCATTACGACAGGATAACTGACAGAGAATGCAAGATCTATTCCACACAGTTCAAACGCTTCTCCCGACTGCACCATAGAAAACCTTTACAACAGGGGTAACTCCCATAAACACTCCACGCACGGTCGCACCAGGACTCGTAGCGAGACCGTTACAACGGGTTACACTGTTTACTTCAATTCTAAAGAAAACAACCTTATTTTACCTTGGTTACACCACATGACATATCTAGGAAAAAAAATATACTTAACCAAAATTATTACACTATTGAACTCAGTGCTCACAGCACTGCACACGGCGGGACAATACACTTTTCCGCCTTCTCACACACCTTTAACCAGCATATTACATTTGTTTTATAAGAAATTAGCTTACTAAGTGGACCAACCGACTTTGACTATACTGTGCATTGGAAATAGACTATGTGTAAATTAGTGTAAAGGGCTTTCAGGCACTGGACTTGTGACTCTCAAACAATGGCCTGCGCCGATTCCATGACCCGACGCCATTTGCCGGCTCTGAAACACGAGCGTCCACACCCAATGAAGTCTTTCTCGAGAGTCAGGGGTTTTAATATGCTCAGCTATCTTACTTTAATTATGGTTATATCAACAACTAATTATGATGACGTATAAGAGAAAAATACAGTAAGTTCTCGGAGCTTTACCTGAAGCACGAGCGTCCACTCACAATGAAGTCTTTCTCGAGAGTGACGCTCCCCGGGCACGCGAGAGCTAATGCCCGTGAACATCCGCTCCGATCGCACTGTCTGGCTCTAACTACAAACAGTTACGTTACTGTCACCAGGTTATAACATCGCACCAGAATTTGCAATAAACACGTACGCATTACTCTACTTATAAAAATATGACTTATGATGATTTAAATTTTGTGGCTATAGCATAGGTCTAACAATTTAACATACGATGCCTGAAATCACGGTTTGATACACTTTCTCTTTGTTTCGCCCGCGGCGCCACAAAATATGATGCAATCACTGAGGTTTATACTAAATGAATTAATTTTCGCGGTCATCTATGACATTCATCAATAGTCTGGCTTTACTTAAGTTCTTAAACAACGTTATTCAGTAGAACAATACGGCTACACTAGCCTAAGTACAAAAATTCTGAATTCTAGGCATAAATATGACTACTCGCCAATATAAGCACAAAATTAGCTCTCTATGCGGTTCAACTGAAGCCAGATGCCTGCCCGTCCTGTCCAGTTGCTTTCACTAGTAAAATCAAGCCCAAAATACGATTTACAAAGTCCACTTCACACTTTACTTTTCAACACGGTCCAGAATATACACTTATCACTTACATAACCTAATGTAAATCACATATATTATATACTTAACCTATACTTATACTAACTTAAATTACTTATACTACTTATCTTATATGTAAAAAAAAATGGCATTACACGGGTCTACCCTTTACAGAAAAAAATTTAAACATCATAAGTCTTCACACTATACATTCTACTACATTTCCTAGAGACCTGTGTGCGGACGAGACAGACTTACCCAACTTGACTATGCATTTACTCTATGAACTCCAAATTAAGACAGTGCTCTCACTATCTGATACTCCCTAAAAGTGGCACCTGTCGGTCCACGCATTAAATTGCGTACCCCAGGGGGTCGCTTCTCTGTCACCAATGAACTCCAGAAAATTCAGTGGAAATTGTGCCCCAGCCAGCCTCCTGCCTGGATGCTAACATGGTTGTCTCACCTGGACAAACCTGTACTCTCGCTGCTAGGATCGTCCCAGGGGTGCTTCACACACATACAACCCACTACCCCATTTACGCTCCCCCCATTCATACTACCTTGCACTTCCAGCTCTCCACCCAGTAACTGACGAGCGCCTGTCAGGTCCTGAAGTATCTGTTACACCACAAACCGTGCTGACTGTAGATTGAGGGAGTACTGCAGACTTCCCTCGAAATAAAGCATCTTAATTTTCCCACTGAACTGGGCTATGCCCATGACACACATTCAAACACCCGAAAATTCAGTAGAAATTGTGCCCCAGCCAACCTCAGCTGTGCTGACTGTAAAGTGAGAGGATACCGGTTATCCCTCGAAATAAAGCAACATAATATTTCCACTGAACTGGGCTATGCCCATGACACATACTCCGATTACACCACCAACACGAGATCAAATTCTCTCTGAACTCACAAACTACATAGTCAATAGTCAGACGGTCCGACCCGCACACACTTCCCTATCCTACACTTGACTAAATATTACCATAACCATCAAAGACTTTACAACACTCTACATCATTCCCCAAACATAAAAAAAAATTAACACATCATCTGTACACGGCACTTAGCATTCCTCGATTAGTCTACGTGGAGGTCGTCTTTCACGTGGTGGTAATTGCTCACCCTCTGGATCAGGTATGAACGCTTCATCCAGGGGTTCTAAAAGCCACTCTTCCCCTCCATAATAGGGTTTTACTTGTCCGGCAGCTCTTTGCAACACTTTACCTGTGAATACATTTTCCACTACATACCCGCAACCTTCTCTTAACACTTCCACCACTCGATACGGACCATCCCACTTTACGTTAAGCTTGCGACACGTGCCTGGAATCACTGTTTCTTTCTTGACCCACACTAGAGAACCATTTTCCACTACTTGATTTTTCCGCCTTCTGTTGGCTACATCCCTGTATCTTCTCGACATTTTCCTGTGAGTGTCCCGTATAAGGGCATGAGCTGTGGTGATCTCGTCTTCCTCGCCATCGACTGAAGGTAATGACGCACTGACTAGTCTGGGAGGATGTCGAGAAAAGAAGGCGAAGTACGGCTGCTGACCCGTTGATGTATGCACTGCCTGGTTCATTGCGATTTGACACGCTTGGAGCAACTGGGGCCATCGTAGAGGGTGGCCCTGACATAAAGCGGAGAGGACGGATTTCAGGGTCCTGTGCATCCTCTCAGTCACTCCGTTTCCTTGGGGATGATAAGGGGTCGTATAATATAACGTGATTTGGTGTCGCTGGCAAAATCCCTGGAACTCTTGACTGGTGAACTCTCCTCCGTTATCCAGAACAATTCCACGGGGAGTGCCATAATCTGCCACATACTGCCCTAGCTTGTCTGTGATTTGTGTGGTCTGTTTACTTGTAAGGGGGAAAAATCTGACAAAACGACTATAATGGTCCACTACAGTAAGTACATATCGATAACCCTGGGTTCCAGCAACCATGTCTGTGATATCTATACCAATCCTCTCCAGTGGTTTACTCACTGGGGCCCATAAGATCAAGTCATCTAGATAATTTTTCACCCACCCTTTCTGTAAAAGAGGTGTTAGCAAACTGACCATTTGACGTGAGAAGATGGCTAGCGAACAGTTCAGTCCAAAGGGGAGACGACGAAAACGATAGAGAGCCACTCCATCGCTAAACGTAGTCAGATCTCGACTCTCCTCATCTAACAAAATCTGAAAATATGCCTCACGCATATCCAAAGTGACATAATATTGATGTCCAGCGGCTTGGTCTACTAATTCATCTAGTCGCGGGAGTGGATAGACATCGGCTGCGAGATGCCTGTTAACATGACGGTAATCGAGGCACATTCTTTTACTCCCATCGGGTTTATTCACTAAAACAATAGGTGATAACCAGGCTGCTGTGGATCTTTCAATGATTTCTCGATCTTCCATATCCCTCAACATATCAGTGATAATTTGCTTAGCCTGCACAGGATAGCGATACATTGGGCCTCGACTGGGCTGAGGATTTTCGACTTTGATACGAGCGGGAGGACCCTTGATCAGACCTAATTCTCCTTGATCTAGAATGAATAGAGGGTCATACTTCAAAATGAGTTCAGTAAGTTCTTTACGCTGGCCTTCAGTAAGTTGTTGCCAGTTCTGCACATCAATCAAAGCTTTCAATTTCTGACTAC
>JAGKTI010009945.1:9589-29663 GCA_018397915.1 Birgus latro
AACAGTGAGGATATTAAAGATGCATGGAGAGAGCATTATAGCCGGTTGTTGAATGAGGAGTTTGATTGGGATAGGGAAGGTTTGGAGCCAGCTGATCCAGTGTTTGGGCCTTGGCCTTTGATTGACGCTGCTACTGTGAGTGAGGCAATAGGCAGGATGCGGGTGGGGAAGGCGGCAGGTGTGTCTGGGTTGACTGCCGAAATGTTGAAGGCCTCAGGAGATATTGGGGTGAGGTTAGTCACTGACCTGATAAATATGATTATATATGAGTGTGTTGTCCCAGATGATTGGCTGAAGAGTGTAATTGTAAATGTGTACAAAGGGAAGGGTGATGCCCTGGAAAGGGGAAATTACAGAGGTATAAAGCTCTTAGATCAGATAATGAAAGTAATGGAGAGAGTTCTAGAAGGTATGATTAGAGAAAGAGTGAATATCAATGAGATGCAGTTTGGGTTTATGCCAGGCAGGGGGACCACTGATGCCATATTCATTGTTCGACAGCTTCAGGAAAAATATATTGGCAAGAAAAGGGAATTGTATTTTGTTTTTGTTGATTTGGAAAAGGCCTTTGACAGAGTCCCTAGAGAGGTGGTGAAGTGGGCAATGAGAAAGCTAGGGTTGGAAGAGTGGCTGGTTAGGGTGGTTATGGCCATGTACGTGGGTGCTCACACTCAGGTAAGGGTGAATGGAGCTTTGAGTGATGAGTTTCCCGTGAATGTTGGTGTGCATCAGGGGTCAGTTTTGAGTCCCTTGTTGTTTATCATGGTGCTTGAAGCCCTCTCACGTGACTTTAGAGATGGACTCCCATGGGAGATGTTGTATGCTGATGATTTGGTGTTGATTGCTGAGAATGAAGGGGAGGCTGAGGAAAGATTTAAGAAGTGGAGAGATGGTATGGGGCACAAGGGCTTAAGGGTAAATGCAGATAAAACAAAAGTGATGATATCTAGGGTTGGTGGTGGTACAATCAGAGAAGAGGGAGAGTGGCCATGTGCAGTTTGCCACATGGGTGTGGGAAGTAATTCCATCTTGTGCAGTGTTTGTGATAAGTGGGTGCACAAGAGATGTAGTGGTATTAGAGGTAGACTGCGAGATAATGCTGATTTCATGTGTGCGGTGTGTCGGGGAGAGCAGGAGGAGATTGTTAGGCGTGAGAGGGTTGAACTTGCAGGTGAGTCTCTTGAGTGTGTGGAGGAGTTTTGTTATTTGGGAGACATGTTATGTGCCGGAGGTGGGGCTGGAGTTAGCTCGGTTGCTAGAGTGAGAAGTGGTTGGAAGAAGTTCAGGGAGCTGTTGCCTCTCCTGACATTGAGAGGACTCTCCTTACGTGCTAAGGGGTCTTTGTATGCAGCATGTGTTAGGAGTGTGATGCTGTATGGTAGTGAGACCTGGGCAGTAAAGGAAGAAGATATTCGCAGGTTTAAACGTACAGAAATGACAATGATTAGGTGGATGTGCAGTGCGTCCCTGCGTGCAAGGCCTGGGGGGGCTGGGTTTACGATAGAAGAGTTGAGAGGTAGGATGGGACTGGAGTGTATTGGTGTTGTGATGAGGAGAGGTAGGCTGAGGTGGTTTGGACATGTGGAGAGGATGGGGGATGATAATTGGGTACAGAGGGTGAGAAGTGTTAATATTGGGGGAGGGGTTGGGAGGGGTAGACCGAGAAAGACATGGGACGAGGTCATTAAATGTGACTTAAGGGTTAAGGGACTGAATAGGGAGGCTGCCAGAGATTGAGCAGCGTGGAGAGCCGCCATTAGGTGACCAAGGCCAACACATGCAAGCATGTTGGAGCCTTCAAAAACGAAACGAAACGACGAAACGAAACGAAACGAGTCTTGAATGAGTGGAGCAGTTTTGTTATTAGGGGGACATATGTGCTGGAGTTGTGGCTGGTGAAAGTGTGGTAATAAGGTTAAGGAATGGTTGGAAGAGGAGGAAATTTAGGGAGTTGTTGCCTCTCCTGACATTGAGAGGACTCTTCCTTTGTGCTAAGGGGTCCTAGTATGCAGCATATGTTAGAAGTGTAATGCTGTACAAAAATGTGTCTTGGGTAATGAAGGAGGAGGATATTCATAGGCTCAAACATATAGAGATATGTTTGTAGTGTGTCCTTGAATGATAGACCTTGGGTTTAGGACTTGGAATGAAAGTTGAGAAGATGGATGGGATTGAGATGACTTGGACACATGGAGAGGATGGAGGATGACAGCAAGGTGTAGAGGGTGACAGGTATGAATGTTGAGGGTAGAGTTGCGAGAGGCAATCCAAAAAGAATTGGGACGAGGTCATACAGTGTGGCCTCAGGGATAAGGGACTGAACAGAGAGGCTGCTAGATATCAAACAGCATGGAGAGCTGCCATTAGGAGACCATGGTCAACCCATGAAAGTTTGCTGGAGCCTTTATAAACAAAATGAAATGATGGTGTTAAAAAAAAACTACAGAGTAGTAGTACATGGTAGGGCAGTGGATGTTGGAGTGTTCTTATTGAGAGAAGGTTTGGTTTGGAAATTGTGTGTATTGTTGTTGGCTGATGATACAGTATTATTAACTGAAGATGATCTATCTATCTAACTGAAGATGAATGGGAGTTAAAAGGCTTGGTGAATGAGTCTGGAATGATGTGTTAGGGAATGAAATGTAAAATCATCAACTGCTGGGAAGCAGTTGCCCCTGCAAGCCCATCTCATACAGTGAAACAGTGCTTCCTCGGGGTGGAGAGCATTTCGCCATAGCAAAGCACAAGGAATAGTGTCGTTTGGTTCCTGGATGGATGCCACATTTGCATCTCTCCATTCAGTTAATGATCTCTATATCACCCTGTTATTTGGTTACCACCCACAATGGTTTCCTGAATTGGAAACCATTAGGTTTGTCACCCAGCGTAGAGTTTCCTGTGGAAGAATAGGCAGAACTACATCAGGTAAATGGATGATGGTCACCACCACCTACCACTAGCACCATGAATAGCGATAAAAGAATAGGGAAGCAAGCATGGAAGTAAAAAAGCCACTGCCTGACAGTACTGTACTAATACTCTGATCACTACTCTAGCATATGGAAATTAATTTTGGACCTTGTTATGAGGATATAAGTTAAGAGTAAGGGCAGTTGAAATTGAGAAGACCATGTGGAGTTAACAGAGAGAGATAGACAGACAGACAAATGAGGAAGTAAGGAGTGCTGTGGTGTAATGTGAATGTGCTAGAAAGCATTTAAAGAAATAATTTGAGAAGATGAAAATTGAGAGACTAACTAGGAGAGTGTATGAGAGTGAGGTCGAGGGAGAGAGGGGGAGGGGGAAAGGGAGACTGAGGATGAGATGGAGGGATAGGGTAACAGGTATATGAGAGAGTGGGGAGTTGACAGAGGATAGAGTGACATGGAAATGATTCATTTGGGGCCATCCGTTATGGGACTGAGACATTGGGTAATAATAGGCAGTTGCATATAAAGGACAGCATTTGAAGTCTCCCAACCACTGTATGCATTTTGCATTAAAACAAAGAAATTCATGCTGAGACTTCAGTGATGCAGTAAAGGTTTACTGTATTCACCAGATATTAGCAGTTGTGTACAATATAATGGGACATCATTATGACTGTAATGTCTGAAAAGGGAAAGTGAATATTGATTAGAAGAGAGGAAGGAAAGAGGAATAATTTACTCCAAGTTTTGTTCAGGTCAGTTTTGCTTTGCTGATTTTTTCCGACAAAAACTAGGTATTTGTAGCACTGAATGCAAGTTGTAAGGTGTACTGATGCATAGATAAATGCTATATTTTTTCAGGACAAACTGTTGGACAGCTACTTGAACACAGGCAGCTTTACCAAGGAGAATGATTTGCCAGAGTACCAAGGCCGATCTATGCCGAGAAGACCCTACTCTTTAATCAACATCATTATGTGGGCGACCTTTGTCCTCTCTCAGATCCTTCGCTTCTATTACAACCTCATTGTCAGCGGATCTCTCCTATCGCTTTCATTTGCTGTTGGCATTGTCATCTTTGGTAAGTTGTTGTTTTACCTTTATTATATTATTAATGTAAATGGTGATATAATGTGGGAGGCATATTCATTAATGTTTGGACTTAAGAATGAAAATGTAGAAATTAGAATGACATGCATTATTTTAAAAACTACTTTGTTGTCCTAACTTTACATTGACATTTATGCATATGCCCGTACCATATACTGTCCTGCTCATTCTGTACTAACACATAAGGAGCCAACACATGGTGGTACTGTGCATCCTGGATGAAACAGCTGTGGTATCCACCCAGTAACGCTTGTTCTAATGCTGTCCGCAACAAGGAGAGGGCCTATAAAAGGTACCGGAGCTGACCCACCCCTGAATCACATCTTTTATATATTTCTGCCCGGAATTTTCCTAAGTCTGTTCTTCGCTCTGCTAAAAATAATTTCATCCATGCTAAGTGTTCTGAACTCTCCAACTCGAATTCTTCTCGCTCCTTCTGGCACCTTGCCAAAAACCTTTCTAACAACTTTACCTCATCATCCTTCCCTCCTCTTTTCTACTCTGATGGCTCTGTAGCTATTTCTTCTACTGATAAAGCAGATCTCTTCACTCAGTCTTTCTCCTTCAATTCCACCTTAAACAGTTCCGGTGCTGTTCCTCCATCACTTCCCCCCTCTGACTTCCTCTTGACTGACATTAAAATTTCTCCAGCTGATGTATTTTCTGCCATCACTGGCCTCAATACTAAAAAGGCATATGGGACTGATGGAGTCCCTCCTGTTGTCCTCAAAAACTGTGCTTCTGTGCTTACACCCTGCCTAGGTAAACTCTTTCGCCTTTGTCTATCAACTTGTACCTTTCCTTCTTGCTGGAAGTTTGCTCTCATTCAGCCAGTCCCAAAGAAGGGTGACCATTCCCAACCCTCTAACTATCATCCAATTGCTTTAACATCCTGTGTCTCAAAAGTTTTCGAGTCAGTTCTTAACAGAAAAATCTTAAAGCATCTTTCCTGTCACAACCTTCTTTCTGATCGTCAGTATGGGTTCCGTCAGGGACGCTTCACTGGCAATCTTTTCACCTACCTTTCAGACTCCTGCCTGGTCATCCTCCTTTCGGGACTTTGGCAAAAGCTTTGCCATTGCACTTGACATCTCAAAGGCTTTCGATCGAGTCTGGCATAAATCTTTAATTTCCAAACTGCCCTCCTGTGGTTTCAATCCTTCTGTCTGTGCCTTCATCTCTAGCTTCCCTTCTGGTTGTTCTATAGCTGCTGTTGTAGATGGCCATCGTTCTTCTCCTAGACCTGTCAACAGTGTTGTTCCTCAGGGCTCTGTCCTATCACCAACTCTCTTCCTTTTATTCATCAGTGACCTTCTAAGCTGTACATCTAACCCTATCCACTCATATGCTGATGATTCCACCCTTCACCTTTCCATTTGGTTTCTGCAACGTCCATCTCAGCAGTTACTGAGGCTATGGCACACCTAATGTCTGACTTGGCTCATATCTCTGATTGGAGTAAAAATAATCTTGTTATTTTTAATGCATCAGAAACTCAGTTCTTACACTTATCAACCCGACAAAATCTTCCTCAGGATTAACCACTAATGTTTAATAATGAACAGTTATGTCCTGCATCATCCTTGAACATGCTTGGGGTTTCATTCTCTTGGGATTTGTCTTGGAAAGAACATATTACATCTCTTGTGAAATCTGCTTCCAAGAGATTAGGTGTGCTACGCCGATTCCGAACTTTCTTTACCCCTGCACAGTTGTTGACCTTGTACATGGGTTTTATTTGCCCGTGTATGGAGTACAACTCTCGTGTGGGGAGGCTTCCCACATGCAGCTCTTCTCAATAGGGTGGAGTCAGAGACTTTTCGTCTCATTAACTCTCCTCCTCTTACTGATCCCCTTCAACCTCTGTCTCTTTGCTGCATTGTTTCATCTTTACCTCTCTTCTGTCACTACTTCAGCGGTCACTGTTCCTCTGAACTGTCTGCTTGCATCCCTCCACCTCTACGATGGGCATGTAGTACCCGTCTAGCAACAAACTCTCATCCCTTTTCTGTCCAACTCTCTAATGCAAGAGTTAACTGTTACTCCCAGTCCTTCATTTATGCAACTGGTCAACTCTGGAACTGTCTTCCTCTGTCTGTATTTCCTGCTTCCTATGATCTCCAGTCTTTCAAACGCAATGTGTCCAGGCATCTCGAAATGAACGGATCTTGAATTTGGCCCTCTTTTGTATTATTTTTGCTTTTTCTTGTAAGGAACAGTATGTGGGCCCATGGCCTTTAGTTCCTTCTCCCTTGCATTTAAAAAAAAAAAAAAAAAACGCCTCTTCAAATTTTCCTGCATCTTGCCATGGGAAGGATCCTGGTCTGAACTGGGTCATATGAGGGTACAGGATCTCTGCACAGTGTATTTACTGTCCTATAACTGTAGGATGGCCCCACAGAGCTGGTTAATTGTGTTCAACAGATCTAATTGGCCAAACAGATTAGAGGTAAGCAATAGGCACAGCAACAGATGATCCCCAACTTGAATTAACAAAAGAGTATGACAGGGAAGATGAGAAGGGTAAGTTTAAAGATCATCTGGCTTGAGTGGTTGAACACAGTGCCTAGGAGTTCCATTATTTGTGATGGAGCTTCTGAATATTGGTATGGGTCCTGTGCATGATCCCTTGGTTTGTTGTGGTTTGCCAGGGAAAAGCAATAATGGACAGAGTCTGAAGCACATGTAGTAAAAAAGGAAAGCCATGCATAAGTTGTATGTTATGGCAGTATTGTAACCAGTGGAGTTTCCTAAGTGACATAGTAGCTACTGCTATAACCCTTCAACCTCGGCTATATTTTGACTGAACGTTCTCACATTTGGGTGAAATTCATGAAATTGCCTGTTTCCAAGGCCTCATATCTCGGCCAATGTTAGACCTAGAATATTCAATAAATAGTCAAAAGACTCGCCATTCCTTAATCTTTCCAGTGCAAATAACCCCTGAAGGTCAGGCACTGGTGTTGAGGAATGAGGAGATGATGAACGAGGTAACTTTTTGTGTTGCACAGTGACCGTGTCCCGAGGCATGCTCACATCCCTGGTTAAGTTGTGTTGGCTAGCCGATCATTTCCCAGCCACTGTCACTTCCCCAGGTACACTGTGCTTAGTGGTGTATGGGGGAGGGCAAAAAGGGCTATAAACTTTACTGTAGCTGCACTTACATGAAACACTTATCAAATCTAAAACACTTATAACACTTCATAACTTCACTTATGGCTAATTTTCATTGGAGTAGTTTCACTTATTATACAGCTTACTTCCCTAAATTTATATGCTAATACAATTTTTTTTTTTTTTTAAATGTAAGGAAGAAGGAACCAAAGGCCATGGACCCACAAACTGTTCCTTCCAAGAATAAACAAAAACAACACAAAAGAGAGCCAAATTCAAGATCCTTTCATTTCGAGATGTCTGGACACACTGCGTTTGAAAGAGTGGAGATCATAGGAAGTAGGAAATACAGAGAGGAAGACAGTTGCAGAGTTGATATATATACAAATCAGTTCCTTACATTTAATAGCTTTGTTTCTATTTCACTTACTGTTAGTTCATGTAATTTTACTGAGGCACTTTTTGTAATTACACACACTTTATACACTATTTACAAAGCCCCACACACCTGTGCATGAGCCAGTGATATTTGAAAAAGAACAGTAGGCAGGGGTGATGCAGGGTGGAGCAGTGATGAAGGTCTGTGCGTGGGTTCCATATAGCTCGGCTTGCATGGCAAATATTTTCCTCTTGATTTTCACCCTCCCCCACCCTCCTCACCTTCAGAATCCTCAGATGACCCCCTTGACTCATCAGAAGGGTTGGGAGGTGCAGGGTAGGCTGCAGGGTCGTCAGGGTCACTGGCATGAGGTGCGAGTGAGACAGGTGAATGAAATCAGACAAGATGGAAGCAGAAGTCATTGTCCATGTACTAGCACTGCACTCGGATGACGAAAATTGGCAACTCATAGCCACCCCAATGCCCAGGAGAGGGTGGTGGTGATGGTGGGGGGGGGGGGGGGGGGGCTTCAAACAGGCAGGAAAGTGCTGTTGGATCGGTCCGACACCAGGGGTCCTTCCAGGACCCCAGGCAGGTCGGACTAGTCCAACACTTGAGGCACATGGGTTAAAAAGCTCAGATTTGAAAAGTTTTGTAAGTTGTTGGTTTTGCATATTTATGGCACCTCTGTTTGGGTTACCTTCCCTAGGGAGATGGTCAAGTCATACCCGACCTGCATGTGATGACCTCACAGACACCTTGTTTTATTTTTATTAATTCCCCTCCCTCCCCATTTACTTCCTTTCTTTTTCCAGATTACAGTGGCATTAGTGAGGGCAGCACTGCCTGGACTTACCCCAGATAGTGTTTTTTTTTTTTTTTTTTTTGCACCATGTTTTGAAATCTTTAATAAAGTGAGCTATCACCCTCCGTGCCCACGTTGCAGTTCGTCTTTGATGGAGAGTATACAAGCATTGAAGTGTGCTTACTGTGACGAGTAATTTCACCTTCCTTGTAAAAATCTAGACTCAGGTGATTTAGAGCCACTGGCAGGGCTTCCACTGGTTTTGCAGCCAATGTCTTTTTTGTCTGCTGATGAAGCCTTGCGTATACTTGTGCAATAAGGGAAATCTCTCAGACATCAAGAAAAGCCTAGATGATGAGATTGTTTCACCAATATTTGATGCCATTTAGGATTTTTCAGACTTCATGCATTAGACACAAAAGTCTTATCAGGAGGTGCCAGCCAGAGACAAATCCAGACATTCACTGACATACTTCAGAAGTCTCTTGAGGACAGTAAGAAATATCTACCAAAAATATTGTAGAGATTAACTGTTATGGTGAAAAGAAACCATTTGCAAGCAGGTGCTTGTAGTGAAGCTGAAAAGTGGTGTTGATGCTTGGACAAGTCATGAGAACATAGTGTCAGGGATGTCCTTGACACAGTACCCATTGTTAAAGGCTTAAAGGCTAAAGCTGGCAGACTTGTATTGAAACTTCCTTCACTGAATGTCAAGAGTAAAATGAATGAAGTATTGAATAAGCATTATAGCTCATACATTGTACTACATTCATTCAATCATCAACTAATCTAATGTTGCCCCATGAGGAGCACAGGAGCCTGGGGCCAAGCAAGTTGGTCCTGACATTTAAGATGAGAATGACTAGCCTCACTCATCCCTGAGTGGCATTATGTGAGCAATAGACTCCAACCATCCCTTGGATATAAACCTGCACAGGCTCACCCAAGGGTCATTGGTAGACATCAGGAAGGGCATCCGGTCATAAAATGCTACACGCTCCAATCCAAAAAGGCCGACGCATGCAAGCATGTTGCAGCCTTCAAAAACTAAATGAAACGAGGCTCAATCCGATTAGAGCGCCTTAATTGCCCACTAAATTACCAGTTGCCATAATTTGGTTATATGGTTACCATCCAGCATAGTAAGTGGTTTCCTGGTGTACAGGAAACCATTTGGCTTGTCACTTAGTGTAGCGTCACTCGTAGACAGAAGGAAGAGGAAAGAATGAAGGAAAGAAAGAAGGAAGAGAGGAAAGGGCAGGCACCCAAGAGCAGCACTACATTGAGTGAGTGGGTGGTGAACACCCCCACTAATCACTGCCTACATATCTGGGGGGGGGAGGGGGGAGTTCATGAGTGGCTGCTGTTTCCCTGGATGACTCGGACATAATTTTCAGTACAGTGAGTCCTCAATAAACGAAAGCCCGAAGTAAAAATTTTCGATGTTAAGAACGCGAGGAGTGTAGGACTTATTTCACAGCATGAAAGGTATCTGCCTCGACGATACGAAAAGCGAAGCAAAAGGAAATACGAAAAGTTCAACATGTGCGCGCTGCACAGTGCCGCGCTCTCTTGCAGCAAGGAAACGAACTAACCTGTCTTTGGTAAACAATTTTTCGCGTGCTTCTCAGGTGAGTCCATGTCCCTCCTCGCAGCTTTGCTGTTCGTGAGGATATTTTCGTACTGTTGAGACATGCCTCCCAGGCACCCCAGCATCAGACCATTCCTCCATCAGCCCTGGAGTCCCCTGACATTCTCCCTGCTTCACCGGAACCACCTGCACCAGCACCAGCAACAGCCTCACCAGAACCACCTGCATCAGCCGAGAAAGCACCAGAAGAGCAATAGGGTGCCACCATGTGAAGGGCCACCATTATCAATGCTGGTACAATTGTACCGTACAGTATACAGGTAAAGTACATTCCTTACAGTACTTCAAAGTAGGAGACGGTAGCTCGATCGGTAGAGAGTTGGCTTGCAGTCCCGAGGGACCCAGGTTCGAATCCTCGCTGGGGCAGGGAACAGTTTAAGGATTTGAATTTCATTAAATCAGGCTTTACTGATCTACCAGAAGACCCGCCGACATGTCGTAAAAATAACCCCGCTAATACCAATACACCAGTCCTGTATGAGACAGCCCTAGCATGTATTCAATATGGACGGTGGGTGTTAGCGCCGAAGTGGTGACATGTAGAGGTGTATGGTATGTAGGAGGACGGCTGGGCCTTGATAGCAGGCTGTAAAGCCTATGCCCAGAGTCGGACACATAAAAAAAAAAAAAAAATGTTTAGGTGTGGGGTCCGAGGGGGTCCTGGAACGCGTCCCCCCATTTCTATGTATAGTTCAGTGGGGAAAATCATTCCGATATACCAAATTTTGAATTACGAAAGGATTTTTGGTCTCTATCCCTTTCTTTTATCAAGGACTCACTGTATTTTCAGCAAGAACAACAAATTTAAGATGCTGGTGGTTAGTGGTTGTACTGAAGTCTTCTCTTCACAAAAACAAAGAACAACAGTAAAAGTGAAGTTCACCTCTTTGTAGGTCTCACAGGATTCTGGGGACAGATTCACATTACATTTAAGGCACTAGCGTCGCCTGAAGACATGACACTGGCAGTTATCATCATTCTTAGAGCTAGGTCATAGTCATATTGAAGTGGTAACTGGCGTCGCAAGCACAGGCATACATTAATCTACACAAAAATGGTTTGTTTATCATTTATGTGACCTCTTCGCTGCTGTGGGACTGTCCTACGGGCACATTACAGTACATACACTGTAATGATCTGGTGTCCTTTTTCTGGTAGACAGCTCCTTCAGGGTCATTCCCATGGGGAGGTGCAAGGAAATAGGTGTGGTTCCCAGGTGGATGCTGTAGCTACTCCATCCAGGGTGCACAGTGCTACTACAAGTTAGAGACTGGACAGCCAGTGTTTTCAGCAGCTTATTGATTGGTGTCCAACATGGCGGCATTTTTTTGCAAACGTCACACAGCCCGGGTGCTGGATGACTGCAGATTCGTCTAAAAATACATTATCGTCTCCTGCTGTGATGCATAATTGGTTGATGAATACAGTGTGACTATAATTGTAGTATAGTTTTGTTAATTTGAGCTGCTGAAGATTTCCATTTTAATCTTCATCTCTACATAAGTATTTTACTTCTGTTTTAATCTTCATCTCTACATAAGGATTTTACTTCCATTTTAATCTTCTTCTCTACATGTGGATTTTACTGCAGAGTACACGTAAGCACTAAGATAATCGCTGAATTATAATGTTGATAAACCATACTGCTGGTAGCCACAAAATGGGTGGTGCTGTGTTATTTTACTGATGCTTTATTGCCCTTATTAGTGGTCTGATTATGCTGCATTTGGGTACAGTAACACTTATGGATCTTTTATGGAACTTTGCCGACTCCCTTCTGATCTGTCAAGAAGGAAATTATGGGATATTAAAGTGGAAAGAGCAAGCTGGTCTGCAGGTGAGTGCTGTCGGCTTTGCTAGGCAAGTTTTACTTATTTTTACATGTATTTGGCCCACATCCTCATAGGGAGGTAAGCCTAGATAGTTAAGCCTAGATAGTACCTTGATGGAAACCACTTAATCACAATTATGGATATCAAGAACAACAACTGTGTGTAAATTCAACCAAAACTCCATCAAACTTAAAAACTGTGGCCAAAATAAGTAACCGCTGCTGGTGTTAATCGATCTAGCATCGTCTGGCAACTTGTCCCAGATCTTTATATGCTTTAGCCCGACGCCCTAATCCCGCAAAGGGTGGCCACAGACAAAACGCCTCCAAGTCGCTCTGTCACCCACCATTTGCCTACCCTCCCCCCAGCTCACTCCCCCTTCCCTCATATACCTCTCAACTCCATTCCTCCACCTAATCCTCGGCCTTCCCCTTCCCCCATCCCACCTGCATACACCCTCTTAGTCAGTCTTTCATTCTCCATTCTCTCCACATGTCCAAACCACCTCAGTGTACTTCTCCTATCTTCTCATCCACCCCACAACGTTCCTTCACTTCTTCACTCATCAACCTGTCCCTCCATGTCACTCCACATGATCCTCTCAAGTAACTCATTTCCACTGCTCTCACTCTTGACTTGTTACCCTCTAGCAAGGTCCATGCCTCACTTCCATACGTCAGGGTAGGGATCACGATACTATCATGCAGTGACTTCTTGACTTCCATACTCACCTCCCTATTTCTCATCACCCCTTTCAATGAACCAACAACCTTCCTTCCCTGCTGTACCCTTTCAAGTATTTCATCCCCAAAACTTCCATCCTTACTCATCACACTGCCCAAGTACTTGAATGCACTCACATTCCCCATATCCTCACCATCCAACCTCACTGTGCTTTCTGTGACTTCATTCCTCTCAAACATCATAACTTTACTCTTGTTCACATTGACTTTCAGATTCCTCATCTTACACACTGTCCCAAATTCATTCACCAAACCTTGCAACTCCCCTTCATCTTCACTCAACAATACTGCAATATCAGCAAACAACAACACTAGAATCTTCCACATCTCACCCTCATTCATTAGAGCCACCCCCACATCCACGGCCTTACCTTGCACCTCCTTTACAACCCCATCCATGTATATATTAAACAGCCATGGAGACATCACACAACCCTGTTTCAGTCCCACTTTCAGATCAAAGAACTCACTCAGCTCACCATCCACTTGCACAGTAGCCCCTAGCTCCTTTGTACATGCTCTTCACAGCACTCAACAATTTCCCCTCCACTCCATATATTCTTAATACCTTCCACATACCTTGGCTATCTATTCTGTCATAAGCTTTCTCCAAGTCCATGAAGGCAGCATTCACTTTCTTTCCCTTCTCTAGATACTTCTCCACTAAACATCTTAGAACAAATATCTGATCTACACACCCTTTTCCCTTCCTAAATCCCCCTTGTTTAACTCCTCTGTTATATGCCTAACCCTGTCAATAAGTATCCTACCATATATCTTTCCAGTCATACTAAGAAGGCTAATACCCCTATGGTTACCACATACTTCTCTCTCCCCTTTTCCTTTATAAAGGAACAAATATACCTGATTTCCAGTCCTCTGGAACCCTTCCCTCTTCCCAAGCCAATCTACACAACTTCCATATCCATTCCACAGCAATCTCACCCCCATACTTCAGCATTTCACCACACACTCCATCAATTCCTGGGGCCTTTCCCGTCTTGATCTTCTTCAACGGTTCCATTCTTCCTCCCTCCTCTCACCTCTTCTCCCAGCCATTCCCCAACCACTTACACTTGCTCTGCTCTCACTCTCTACATTCAAGAAATCCTCAAAGTGCTCCTTCCATCTCCTCAGTTTCTCTCTCTTCTCCACCAGCAATCTATTATTCCCATCTTTCACTCCTCAGCTATTTCCTCTTTCACACTGTCTTACTTTCTTTACCTCCTTCCAAAACAATTTCTTACTCTTCCTCCATTTTACACTCAGATTCCTTCCAAACTCCTCATCCAGTTTCTTTTTACTCTCCTTCACCAGTCTCTTCACCTCTCTTCTCCACCTCACATATACCTCTCTCTTCTCTCTCTCATCTACTTCCCTACCTCTGCTCGCTAGCCATTCACTATATGCCTTCTTCTTTTGTTCCACAGCTCATTTCACCTCATCATTCCACCATGCTGTCCCTTGCACACCCCTGCATCTCCTCCTCACTCCACAAACCTCCTCACACGCTGCGCCTATCTCTTCCTTGAAAATCTTACATACATCTTCCACCCCTTCCATCTGCTCTACCTCATACCTTCCCAATCTTTCTTCCACTATTCTCTTATACTCTGCCATTTTCTCACTATCTTGTAACTTCTCCACTCTTCTCACAGGAGCTATTTCCTCCTGTCTTCCTCTTGGTCTCTTCACCCACTTTCTTTGCAGCCTCACCTTGGCCATAAAGGAGAATCTCATTTTTTACAGCTTTACTTATTAAAAAAGTACCATTTGTGCAAACATAGTGTAACAGTTGTTCAAAAAAAACACTGTATACTAGAAAGTGCTCAGAGAGCGCATGCCTCCACCAGGGCCATTGCCATTCAAAAGGATTCGGATCCATCCCAAAATGTAACCAATTCTTTCTTGATCCATGGCGCACCTTTCCCCCAAATTTCACTGAAATTCATAGAGAACTTTTGGAGATACTGTGTGGGATACTTGGGCTCTGGATCCGGCCGAAAATGCAATCTTTTCATTTTTGGCCCATGGCCCACCCTTCCACAAAATTTCATCAAAATTCATTCTTAACTTTTTGAGTAATCCTGCTGACAGACAGGTAGACAGACAAACAGACAAACCAACCAAGGCTGGGTAAAACATAACCTCCTTGATGGAGGTAAATATGAAAATCAGTTAAGTGGCCTGGTGTTATCTAGCTATGATCACTGATCTTTATACGTACCTGAATGATGCCCAGCATACATCCATTCGCTGCGCCAACATGCTGGCTCTCCAGTCCCACTATAGGGTCTTTACCATGAGTAGGCTCCTTATTAGCACACTGAATGGATGTTGATGGCCTGAATGGTTCATTGACCTGTTAATGGACCCAAGTGACATTATTGGGCCTAACTTGATCTTACTTGATCTAACTGAACCTGAATTCTGACCAGAAATAATATTACTCGTACTACATTGGTTATAAAGGGCTTTACATCATCATCATCATCCGGACTTCCTTGTTCACCCCAGGGCAGAGTGAGGAGTAGCAACGTCCAGACAGCCTAGATTTGCCCAATCCAATGGGCCACGCTTCCACTCACTCACCATTCAAGCCCATGGAAGCCTGACTCTATCTGATATGCCAAAAACATTCACCACATTCTGTAGCTTCACATAAACGTATCCGATAGAGTCAGTCCAGGCACTGTCATGTTAAAAAGGGGTGCCAAATCACTGATCATGTGCTTCTCCTCATAATATTCATCCAGCCAGCTCGATCTCTTGTCAGTCCCCTAACTTCACTGACTTCCAAACCTCTCTTCCTCACACACTCATCCACCATATCCCTCCACCTTTTCCCTGGCCTGCCTCACTTCCTCCCTCCTTCAAATTCACTCAGATACACCTTTTTCACAACTCTGTTGTTATCCATTCTCTCCACACGACCATACCATCTCATTACACTGTCTTCGATTCTGGTATCCACAGACTTCCTTACTCCACATCTTTCATGAATCACATTAGTTTGTATCATATACACTCTCTGTACTCCACATACATTCCTTAGCAGTCCCATCTCCACTACTCTCACTCTTGACTTTTCATTTTCATGCCACCCCATAGTCTCATCCATATGTTTAAGTTGGCACTAACACTCCTTCACGTAAGCCTCGTGCAGCTGCAACACTCAAGCCTCTGTTTCTTATCATGGCCTTCATTGTACCAACTACTTTCCTTTCTTGTATCCCTCTACTTTCCACTTCTTCTGCACATTTTCCTCTCTTTTCTATCACTGTACCCTGGTATTTGAACTCTCTTACCAATTCCAGTCTCTTTCCATTCACTGTAACATCACAGTGGGAGTCACCTCTCTCATTAACCATCACTTAACTCTTTTCTACATTTACTTTCAAGGCACAACGGTCACAGACATGAGCAAAACTCTGCACTAGTCCAGTATTTGCAAGTAGTACTGCATATTCAGCATACAACAAATTTGAGATATTCCATCCATCACCATTCATTACCAACGCGATCCCACTCTCCATTACTCATGTTTTTACTTCTCTCATCATCCCATCCATATACAGGGTGATTCACGAGTTTCTCCGGAAACTCTGGGAAATGCAAGCTTATGCAATTGTAAGCATAAAATACTCTATAAGTATAGGTATTTAATGTAATGGTATAAAAATGGTGAAATTTTCATATCTGACATGTGAATGGGATGCAGCCAGGCTGGTGGCGGTCTTGCTGTGTTGCCAGGTTACTCAATTTTATTTTAAATTTTGCACGTTTTCCTCGTTCTGAATGAAACTACTCTTTCTGTCGTCAGGTAAGTAATTATTCTACATAGAAAAGTATGTCACTTTAAAGTAACAAATAAATCTACTATTGAAGGAGTAAACATGGCAAAGATGCAATACCAGTGATACTCAGAGCTCAGACTGACAGTTCCCGCCAAGTGCTGGCAAGTGTGGTAGGCCTATTTATTACAGGGAAGGTTTCAACCACATCTCGCTACAATGCCATTCACTTTTACAAACGTGGAGTATGCAGATGTGATTTTTATCTGTGGGTTCTTCAATGGCAACGCTGAAGCATCAGCAAGAGAATACAGACGGAAATATCCAAACAGGAGCCCAGATGCAAAAGTTTTTTACCACATCTACCTGGAGAGGCAAGTTGAAGTACGACGCTTAGTAGGAATGGTACACCGCAGCCCTACCATCAGTACAAGGATTTCATCCCAACTTAGTGTTCCACAAGTGAAGGTATGGAGGACATTAAAGCAGGAAGGTCTGTACGCATATCACATACAACAAGGTTAGCATCTACAACCCGGGGATTCTGCTCAACGACTTTATTGCTGTACTTGGCTAGCAGATCATCCTCAGCTGTGCAAGTACATTTTGTACACTGATGAAGCCATATTTACCTGCAGTGGATCACATAATACTCATAATGCACATTAGTGGTCAAAAGAAAATCCCAAGGAGACAGCTGAACGGAACTTTCAACACCGATTTTCAGTTAATGTGTGTTACGGTATGATTGACAACCAGCTGATTGGACCTCATATCTTTGAAGGGAGGCTTACAGGAGATGTCTATGTTAATTTTATCAGAGATGAACTTCCCTTGTTACTTAAAGATGTGTGTGTGCCTTTGAAGACATGGCGCCATTTTTCAACATGATGGGGCGCCTCACATTCACATCTGTCAGATTTGAAAATTTCACCATTTGTAAACTATCTATCTATCTATCTATTGCCAGACACCATAATCCCGTAAGGGGTGGCCATTTGACTTTGAGTTATTTTTTTTTACGGGGAGGGGCACTAACCCTCCACAAACCCACTTGTTGACACGTAGGGAGCACGTATGGTTTGGTTATATGGTTACCACCCAGCGTTGTAAATGGTTTCTTGGCTTACAGGAAACCATTTGGCTTGTCACTCAATGTAATGCCACCTGTAAAGGAAAGAAAAGCAATAAGAAGTGACAGGAATGATGGGAGAAATAGGAAGAAAGGAGGGCAGGCACAGAAAAAGAATGATAAAGGCTAAGGAAGAAGTAGGCAGCACTACATCAAGTGAGTGGATTTGTAAACCATTACATTAAATACCTATACTTATAGAGTATTTCATGCTTAGAATTGCATAAGCTTGCATTTCCCAGAGTTTCCGGAGAAACTCGTGAATCACCCTGTATATATTGAACAACCATTGGGACATCACACAGTCTTGTCGCATGCCCACACTGATCGTGAATCATTCACTTAGATGCCCATTTACCCTTATACATGCCTCACTACCATCATAAAAATTCTTGACGGCATCTAGCAGCTTACATGCGCAAAATCTTCCACGATCCATCTCTGTCTTTGTCGTATTCTTTTTCGAGATCCATGAATGCCATAAACACTTTATAGTCCTTCTCACAAGCCTTCTTCACAATTTGCCCTATTGCAGATATTTGATCCACACATCCTCTGCCATTCTTTAAGCCATCCTGTTCATCACTCATTAGGACATCTGATATCTCTCTTACATTCTCTGTAATAATTCTTCCATATGCCTTCCCTACCACACTCAATAAACTTATGCCACCTACTTTGTTCACATCTTTTTTTGTACTAGGGTACAATCACAGCCTTTTTTTCCACTCTGCTGGCACTGTTTCACTCATCCATGCCATCTCACTTATCTCCAACAAGCCCTTCATTGTGCTCTGTCCACTACACTTAATCATCTCTGCATACACCTCATCAACCCCAGCTTCTTTCCCATTTTTCAGCCACTTCACAGCGCTCTTCACTTGTGCAGGTGTTACATTTCCTGGCACTGCATTTCTTCTCTGCACATCACCAAAACCAGTCATGTTTACAGTGGCTCTGCTCCCTCTATTCTCATTCATCAAGTTTTCAAAATATTCTTTCCATTTGGTCCATACTTCATCCCTGTGGGTTAATAATCTACCACCTACATCCTTCACACTGCTTTCCAATGTCACTACATTTTCGCACCTCTTTCCAGAATAACTTCCTATTTTCAAAGTAGTTTGCATTCATTTTTCTTCCTAGATCATTATTTACCTCCTTCTTTTTCCTCTTCACTAGTCTCTTTATGTGCTTTTTATGTGCTTCTTACTGTCAACACATTCGACCCTCCTTTTCCTCGTCTTTAAGGGGGGAGACCAGTCCGGGAACCCCAAAAGTCCGGGAATCGGAAAAGTCCGGCCTCACATACCATTCCCTGGACTTTTACCATACTTTGTCCAAAGTCTCCAATATTGTCCGGCAATTATTCCGATATTCTAGAGCATTCTGGAATGTAGGGTACCTATAGCAACACAGCTAACATACGCAGTACATAAAATAATAACTGACACAATAACTAATTATAACATTGACACAATAGTGGTAGTTTGTTAGCTACAACTCTAAGAATGGTTGGTTAGACAATTGTTGATGAGATTGTGGAGGATATGATAGAAAAAGATCAGAAAGCTGAGGAAAAAGAGGAAAATGAACATGGAATGTAATACCGCAAGGTGAGCCAACCACTTATCAGCTGACTGAGATACAAACACGCATTCACCGAATGTGATCTTGATCTTGGACCGAATCGGCAATTTTAATTGGAAAATATTTTAATCTTTATCATGTGGTAGGTGGGGGCACTCACCATCCACTCACTCAGTGTAGTTCTGCTCTCGGGTGTCTGCCCTTTTCTCTCCTCCATCCTTCTTTCCTTCAGTCCTCATCTGTCTTTCTTTCCTTCATTCTTTCCTTGTCCTTCTGCCTACGGGTGACTTTACACCTCCTCTTCTGTCTCTCTTTCCTTCATTCTTTCCTCGTCCTTCTGCCTGAGGGTGACCCTATACTGAGTGACAAGCCAGATTGTTTCCTGTACACCAGGAAACCATTTACTACACTGGGTGTTAACCATATAACCAAATTTTAGCACCTGGTGGTTTAGTGGGTAATTATGGTGCTCCAGTCGGATTGAGCCAGTGAAGGTTTATATCCAAGGGGTGGTTGGGGTTTATTACTCATGTAATGCCACTCAGGGATGAGTGAGGCTGGTCACTCTCATTTTAAATGTCAGGACCAACTTGCCTAGCCCCGGGCTCCTACGCATCTCTGTGGGGCGACATAGGATTGGTTGACAGATGGATGGATGGATCACCATATAGGTCTGCACACCTAATTATCTGAAATCCAGTCAAAATTTGTGCTTAAATTTAATTATTAATACAAAATCAGGATTTAGAGCAAAAATTTCTCAACGTTAGCAGAAGTGTTTTGCCTCTAGCCTGACAACTCACCTTGATGGACTTCTGTTTTGTATAAATATCGATTTACAATGCAGATACATTTTTTTGTACTCAAAATATAAGTAATCCCTCCACTATTCGACGTAATAGAGCCAAAGGCATGTCCAGACACTGGTTTTGTCCGAATGTTGGTCCTGAAGCCCCAGCACCGGTCATTCATGACCCTAACCTAACCTAACCTA
>JAGKTI010009946.1:0-10963 GCA_018397915.1 Birgus latro
GAGGTATATGAGAGAGGGGGGTGTGAGTTGGGAGTGTGGTAGTGAAATGGCAGGGGACAGAGTGACATGGAGGCGATTTGTTTGTGGCCACCCCGTGCGGGATTAAGGCATCTAGCAATAGATAGATAGATAGACTTTTTACTTATTTCTGACTGTACATAGTCTTTTTTTCTTATACAGTATACAGTACTTTTTTATTATTTCAGACTGTACATAGCTTTTTTTTTTTTTTTCTTAAACAGTACTTTTTTTTTATTATTTCAGACTGTACATAGCTAGTACCTATACACACAAGGCCACTACAGCCACCCAAAAATCCCCAGCCACACAAGTACCTTAAAAAATCATCACCAGACACCCACCCTTCAGAAACAACCTTACCCAGAGAAACATGAATAAACCTATTCTCACTCTCCCTCTCTTTACTCTAACTTGGTCTAAAAATGTCTTATGCTCTCTCATGGATGCTACAGTTTATGAGCACTAAAATGTGATGCTGGTTATGAAGACATGCTATGGAAAGCATCTATTCAAAACCTACACTACACTGAGTGCTTCAAAAACCTCTGTTCTCATCCTATACCCAACACTAAATTTCACAAGGATATATATATTTTTTCCTACCCTCCTAAAACGGCCCCCATTCCAACGGAACTGTGCTGTGAAAAGCATATGGAATTTCACAGTACGGGTCACTGGCTCCGACCATTTGCAACAGGTAGCATTTCACAGTACAGGTCACCAGCTCTGACCATCTGCAATACCAGTAGCCTAAGTGCAGTCCGCCAGTGGCTGTGGCCGTCAACCACTTTTTTGTTTTTTCAAATAACTTTACTTCTACTATCTCATAGCTACTACCTAGATATACATGGCCACTACTCCCACACAAGAGAAGCCTTCAAAAACCAAAAACCATCATGAGACACCCATCCTTCAGACACAACCATATCCAAAGAAACACAATTACACCTATACTCTCTCTCTCTCTCTTTACTCTAACTTGGTTTAAAAATGGCTTATGCTCTCTAATGAATGCTGAGTTGTAAGAATACAGTAAACAAGCATTAAAATATGATGCCTGTCATGAAAAACTATGGCAAGAATGTAGGTGTGTATTACTTTGTTTCTGCCACTGAGAAATGTTAAAAAAACCTGCAAAATCATGAAAATTTGTGCCAAGTTAGAGTGAAATGAGTATAACCAGACTTCAACACACTTATCTTTCTCTGCTTTAGTGCCAACACAATATACAACTCACAGACAATACACTATCCCTACAGTGTAATGCCTCCTCCCACACCAAAACACACTCACATTTACCACAGTGTAATGCCTCCTCCCACACCACAACACACCCACCACACACATGCACACACACACACAGTATCACACCACACTACTGTACCAGAAAACACTCACCACATGTACCACAGTGTCAGGCCTTCTTCCACACCACACCATACTCACCACACTACCACAACAAACAATCCTTCAACACATATCTTTAGGGCTGCCAGGATTTCTGTAGTCAGTCAAGTGGGATTACAAGCCAACCTTTACTAATACATAGCAAATATTCTTCAAAACTGCATAACCTTGATCTAATGGGTTTATCATGTATTGGCAAAGGATTTAAATTTATCATGAAAATTAATCTGTCTGCTTGAAGGGAAGGTGGGGGGAAAGACTGTCAATACAGGTGACTGAAGGGTCAGAGGCCTGTAATGATTTTTAGCACTACGACAACAGGGTCTCTCTTCCAATCTCTCTCTCCTGATAGAAATATTGGAGGTGGGAACAAAGAACAAAGAATGAACAAGCATTGGAGGGGGGGAAACTATCAGGATCATGCCTAGTAAAATGGAATAATCATCATCATCAACATCTTCGTAACCAATTATTTTTCAATCGTAACCATTTTTCTTTTTCTTTTTCAAGCACTCATCCCCTATTCATTTTTTCATTTTACATATGGATCAAATGTATAGGACTCATAAAGCAAAGGGGAAACCCAAAAGAGGAAGAAACTGGCCAACTGCAAGCCCACTGAAATGACTCTGACACTCATTCACTCACCATTCAAATCCCAGTATCTTACACACACACACACACAACCATGGGGACATCACACATCCTTGCTCATTTCAACAATGATATTAAATCACTGTCATTTACATATTTCTCTCTCTCTCTCTACAAAATCATAAACCACCACAACCTAATCCAAGATACCAACACCCAAATGATACACAGACAAAGAAAAAGCAACAACGTAGGAAAAGTATCCACAGCATAGCCTTAGAATAATCATAATGATAGTTCTAAAACTTATAAACAATTGGCTGTGATGTTGGAGAGCTTGCAACTTTATACAACACAATCTGCCTAAATATGGCATACTGCACAAAATAATCTGCTCATCACATAACACTGCTGATTTCTAAGATGCTATGGGTTAATAGACGATAAGGATCTGACAGGCATATTAGTTCTTGCACATGCTTAGCAAAATATGGCAAATAACTGTGTGATTTGAAACTATATAAAAACAGTTCAGTCCACTGGGCACCTTAGGATCTTTCCATATACTGTATCTATCTATAGCCTGGTACCCTAATCCATATAGTTATAAAATTTCAAATTCCTGAAGATGACATTACATCGGCACATTTTAACACACTGTAACAAATAAGAATAGAGATATAAAGATAAACATATTACAATTCAGCACATACTTATAGTCAGTTTATTTCCATCTGACAAAACGAGACAACTTTTATAACTTCAGTACTAAATCACTGATGTATAAAATTCAATGGGCCTTAGTGATGAGGTAGGGATGAGTTTCCTTGATTACTATTCAAATTAACTCTCCAGTCTGGCTATAATTAACTAGATGTTATGAATCTGTGGCTACATAAAATCTGATAAGCTTAAGTGATGAATTAGAGATGAGACTCCTTGATTACTATTCAAAATAACTCTCAAGTCTGACTACACTTGGCCATAATCCAAGGTAGAGGTAATGAGTCTCTGTCAGGCAAAAGAAAACTGACTATAGAATAAATCAACAGAAATAAACAGGCACCAAAAAAAAAAACTCACCCATATCAATATATTAACATACAATCAGCCACAGGAAAAAAAAAATTAACGAAAAGCATAAACCATATTAACGACAAATGTTCGTATATATGCAGAGAAAAATCTCAACTCATTAATCACTGACCTAAATGAAGGGAATCAAGTGGGAATGTTTAATGAAGGGACACAACTCAAGATGCTAATTAGTCTTTGACATAAATGAACGTTAACTAAGGATGCCTGTTAGTTTTAAATTCTCAGTGCTATTTAGGGCAATACATTTTTCTTTTTAATGCAGAGAAACAGAAACTGAAGGCTGCAAGAACTAATACACAAAAGAGAGCCAAATTCAAGATCTCTCACATCTGAAATTCCTGCACACATTGCATTTCAAAGAGTGGAGGTCATAGGCAGGGGGAAATACAGACTGAGGATGACAGTTTCATAGCTGACCTGCTCCCAATTAAAATCAACCAAAGAAGGACAAGAGTACAATTTTTTGCAGCATATTTTTTCCTGTGACTAACTGTGCAGTACATCACAATGACATGGCAAAAATAATAATGCAAATACAACAAGAAAATGGGCATAAAAATTAGCATACAAATATAATAACCAACATCAATACTTCAGGAGGAATAATATATGCAAAACACCTATTTTTATCATTGGTTAAAAAAGCACTAGGGAATAAGTCCTTTTATTTGCCACATTCATTTATGATCTTTTGGGCTGATAATACCTGCTGCTTTGGTGGTCCCAGGCACATTTTAGCGACTAAGAATCAGAGTCAATGCTGGAGAAACTAAATATTGGAATTTTATGAAAGAAAAGAGGGAATATCAGCTGTTTCATTGACAGTTAAGCTCCAAAATTCTCCTTACAACAAAGGTTATCCTCTAATAAACTTTTTCAGGCATGTGTGTGCAGTCTACTCTACTTTGGAAAATGACATGCATATACCCTTAGCAAAATTTCTCAGCTCATTTAGCCACATCTCATTCAAGCAAGCTGATGATCAGCACACACAGACAAGCTACAAACAAATGACACTGTTTTACTTAGTCAGGGAGCAAATACTGTATAGGCAAAAATGCTGAAATTGATGCTATATTGGCTCAGAGAAGTGATTTGGTTACAGCACTACTACAGAGGAATACAGGACCACAGCAGCAGCAGCCCACAATTTACTAAACCAAAATACAGGGCTGCCCATATCTATATGGTGTGTTGTTGGCTCAGTCTGCAGGTATGGGGGATGCATGTATTTTGATGACTTTATTCAACTACTGTATGCTCTGTTTAACTGGGGATTAAATTACCATCTTTCCTTAGTAAATGCTAGTTGAAACAAGGCTAATATGGTGCTAGTGATCAAGTAGGGCTATGGAAAAGATGTTGGGCCACATTGCTATCTTATTCTGCCAGTGAGGTATGGGAAATGAATCTGCATAAGGACAAAAATCTCATGTCTCCTTGTGTCATGTTTGTGTCATGCCTCTGTGTCATACCTTGTGCCATGGTTTTGTGTGTCATGTCTCTTTGTGTAATGTTTCTGTGTGTCATGTCTGTGGTAGTTCAATTTGTATATGGATGAAGCTATAGAGAGAGCATAAACAGGGATGTGAATATACTGGAGTGCATAATGAGCGAGGGTAATGTGTGGAAACTTCCTGAACTGTTGCTTGCTGATGATACTGTATTGTGAGAAATGTGAACTACAGTATAAGGCTTGGTGAATGAGTCTGGGGGTGTACGTAGGAAACGGAATCCAAAAGAAAATGTATATATGAGTAAAGTTATGATCTTAGAGGGAAAAGAAGTCAAGCATACACAGTGAGACAGGATGGTGAGGAAATAGAGAATGAGAGTGCATTCAAGTACTTAAGTAGTGTGATGAGTAAGGATGGAAGTGCTTGAATGGGTACAGCAGGGTAGAAAGGTTGCTGGATCATTGAAAGCTGTGATAAGGGGTAGGGAAGTGAGCATGGAAGTGAAGCTTGGATCCTGTTGGAAGGACACAAGTCAAGAGTGAGAGCAGTGGAAATGAAGTGAGGAGTGTGTGGAGTTTTATAGACAGACAGATATACAAATGAGGATGTAAAGATGCATTGTGGTGCTATTAGGAGAAACATTTTGAGACAGTTTGGCCATGCATGTAGAAGATGGAGAATGAGAGACTGACTAGAAGATATGTGTATGATGTGGAGAAGGAGGGGAGGAGGGGAGACCATGGCTGAGATGGAAGAATGGAGTGGAGAGATATGAGGGAAGGGGGTGTGAGTTGGAGAGAGGGCAGTCAAATGGCAGATGACAGTGTAACATGGAGTTAATTTGTTTGTGGCCCTCCTTATGGGACTGAGGTGTCTGGCAATAGATAGATAAAAGTAAGAGGAGGATAAAAATTTCTGCTTACTAAAATGAGTGAACTTTAAGCAATTATTGAAGCAAATGCAAAAGGAGATATTTAATTACTTTATAAAAAAAGGAAAACAATGGATGCAAACAAGCAATCACCATAAAGTAAGAAAGGGTTATGGGAAACAGAAAATGATGCAAGGTAGAGATGGTAATGCTGACTGAGCCTGCACCATATCAATCATCATCAATATAATCAAAATCAATATAATAATCATCATTCATTATTATTAAAATCATCACTGCAATCATCATCACCATCCTACCCTCTTCTTCCCACCTAAGGATGGGGTAAGGTATGGTTCAAAAAGCAGCAACAAAACACATGGGATCAGACATGTCATATATGAACCACCCTTTTGGGCTTTGGGGATTGGGCTGCAAAGGACAAAAATCTTTGCCAAGTCAAGGTGGACGAATAAAAAATTTTCTAACTCACATTTCAGAAGGGTAGTAGTAGCTGTAGCTGTAGTGGCAGCTGTAGTAGTTGCAGCAGATACGATCTGAGGACAGATGGCCTAGGGGAACCTCTTCAGGCCAGTTAGAGTTATTTCCCCACAGGTTAAAGGCCACTGTGTTACAAGGAGCCTGCAGCACCAACCCCAACACAGCATCACCACCAATTGCAGCATCGACATCGACTGCTGCATCACTAACCCCATCGCAGCATCGATATTGATTGCAGCATCACAACCCCATTGCAGCATCAACATCAATTGCAGCATCGCTAACCCCATCGCAGCATCGACATCGCTCGCAGCATCACTAACCCCATTGCAGCATCAATATCAATCACAGCATCAAC
This sequence comes from Birgus latro, assembly GCA_018397915.1. Taxonomy (NCBI): domain Eukaryota; kingdom Metazoa; phylum Arthropoda; class Malacostraca; order Decapoda; family Coenobitidae; genus Birgus; species Birgus latro. The sequence goes on from JAGKTI010009946.1 coordinate 6,308, forward strand.
AACCCCGTCGGCAGTAGTAACACCAACACAGCAACAACAGGAACAGTAACATGAGTTGCATAGGCAGCCCCTGAAAATGTGGCAGGTTTTTAGGAGATAATCTCAGGTCTGTTGATAATTTAACTCATTGTCTGTGGAGGTGTTCAATACAGATCTTAATTAACTCTTATTGTACTGGTGCTGGAGTGGCACTGCTAGGATGGAGGGGCGGGGACTGCCTTCCCTATCCCCCAACAAGGGAAGGGTGGACTACAGAAGGGTAATTCGGCCTGCCGTCCACTGGGTTCATGTTCTGATGGGCCTGGGGTTGCAACTACTACAACTACTAGTACACGAGACCAAATATGAACAAAGCCATTTTACATCATTTGCCTGGCTCAATTCCCTGGTTATAGTCCCTCACGTACTTCCTTCTTCCCAGAAAGGAAGATCGTGGACTGCAGCAGAACATGACAATCCTATGGCTCTGCATTATTTACATTACTCTTCATGACTAGCATTATTTTTGTGTTACTCTTTTGTTACTATTCAAGACTGAATATGAAAAGATAGCAGTATAGAAAGATAGGTAGTAGGAAACAGGGTTGTAGATAGACTTAATTCCTTCACAGAGAGGGCTGTCTCCTAATATGAATAAAACAGTCTGGTGGCAGCAAGTATAAACTATATGACATCAGCAGAATGTCCTATACTACAGGTCCCTTTGGCAAAATAAAAGATGTCATAGCCAAAAGAAAAGAAAAATCTTTTCCCCCCACCCCCATGTAGTATGAGGTACCACAATTGGTCATAATAATAATAATATTAATAATAATCTATCTGTCTATCTATTGCCAGATGCCTTACTCCCGTAAGGGGTGGCCACAAACAAATCACCTCCATGTCGCCCTGTCCCCAGCCATTTCATTGCCCTGCTCCCAGCTCACATCCCCCTCTCTCATATACCTCTCCACTCCATCCCTCCATCTCATCCTTGGCCTCCCATCCCTCTCCCCCCCTCCACCTCACTCACATACACTCTCTTCGTCAGTCTCTCACTCTCCATCCTCTTCGCATTGCCAAACCACCTCAATGTGTTTCTCCTAATGATTTCTATCACATCCACATCCACACCACAATGCTCCTTCACTTCCTCATTTGTCAGTCTGTCTCTCAACTTGACTCCACATGCTACTCTCAAATAACTCATTTACACTGCTCTCACTCTTGACTTCTGTCCCTCCAACAAGGTCCAAGCTTCACTTCCATACTTTAGAGTTGGTATCACAATACTGTCATGTAGTAGCTTTTTCACTTCCATTCTCACATGTTTCTTATCACTGCTTTCAAGGAACCAGCAACCACTCTTCCCTGTTGTACCCTTTCAAGCACTTCACCCTCTAAACTTCCATCCTTACTCATCACACTACCCAAGTACTTAAATGCACTCACATTTTCCATTTCCTGCTCATCCAACCTCACTGTACATTCACTGACTTCACTTCCCTCAAAGCTAATAATAATAATAATAGATTTAATAATAACGAGAACTATAAGTCTCAATGGCATGCCAAATGGGCCACATCCCCGCACATTTTTCAAGCCCCTGGAATCCTCATACCACCACACAGGCATAACTATCCAAACACACACATGCACTTCATAAAACCCATCCGATCCATCCAACACCTTTCAAGTTAAATAAGTGCTGTCAACCCTCATCATGTACTCCCCCATACAAACATCATCCTATCATCTTTAACCTACTCAGCAAAAAATCATATATACACCAAAATGAAATACTGGTCTCAGGTTTGAATAAATCTACACTATCTATCTGTCTATCTATAGCCAGATGCCGTAATCCTGTAAGGGGTGGCCACAAACAAATTGGCTCCATGTCACCCTGTCTCCTGCCATTTCACTGCTCTGTCCCCAACTTACATCCCCCTCTCTCATATATCTCTCCACTCCTACCTTATCCTCAGTCTCCCCTTCCCTCTCCCTCAACTCCCTGTTCCAAATGAGGAGGATGGTGGACTGTAGGAGAAAGGGAACTTCTTGGTTTCCTGTCCAGGCAGCTGGCCGGTATTAATGTGGCTGCTGGTTGATATTAATCTGGCTTTCTTCTGCCCCCCTGCTCCCTCTCTGTAGGCAGTTTCCATGACTGAGTCAGCTCACACACCTGAAAAATATATTACACATTAGTTCTTTCCTTTCAAACTTTAACAAAATTATCTGGTTGGCAGCAAGAACATTATCATCTGGGGACAAGAGTTAAATTACATGGCAGTACCAAATGTAAATGTTCTAATAATAATAATAATAATCCATCAATCCATCCATCCATCATCCAATCCTACCTTGCCTCATGAGGAGCGTAGAAGCCCGGAGCTAGGCAAGCTGGTCATTACATTTAAGATGAGAGTGACCAGCTTCACTCATCCCTGAGTGACATTACATGAGCAACAAACCCCAACCATCCCTTGGATATAAACCTTCACTAGCTCAATCCGACTGGAGTGCTGTAGTTACCTACTAAACCACCAGGTGCCAAAATTTGGTTACAGTATATGGTTACCACTCAGCATAGTAAATGGATTCCTAGTGTAGAGAAAACCATTTGGCTTGTCACTCAGTGTAGAGTAACCCACAGGCAGAAGAAAGAGGAAAGAATGAAGGGAAGAAAGACAGAAAAGGGAATGTAAAGTCACCCATAGGCAGAAGGACGAGGAAAGGATGAAGGAAAGAAAGACAAAAGAGGATGGAAGAAAGAAGGATGGTGAGGAAAGGCCAGACACTCAAGAGCAGCACTAAATCGAGTGAGTGGATTGTGAGTGCCCACACCTACCACATAATAATAATAATAATTACGATAATAATAATAATAAAAATCCAGGCTGCAGTCTAGCAGGTTTACATGTTGAATGAAGCTGGGATGACAAGAACAAAATCAACATACTGTATGCACTGGCTACAGTTTACATAATTAAAAGGGGAAAAAAATTTTCACCATATGCTATATTAATCTGCCTATCAATATAAACAAAGAAATCAGACTTAATTACATTCAGGACCAGATGTGGCATGCACACACACACACACACACACACACACACACACACACACACACACACGAGGGAAGGGATGATTCCTGGGAAAATTTACTCCTTAATGCACTTAAGGCAAAAAAAAAAAAAAACTCATTTAATTTTCTTGTTTTATTCACATGAGAACAATAATATCGGAAAGTGCAAGTGCAATAAGATTGTTTTGTATCATATCGTTTACAAAGGCTCCAACCTGCTTGCCTGCATCGGCCTTGGTCACCTTATGGCAGCTCTCCATGCTGTTTGATCTCTGGCAGCCTCCTCATTCAGTCCCTTATCCCTCAGGTCACACACTATGACCTCATCCCAGGTTTTTTTCAGTCTGCATCTCACAACTCTACCTCAAACATTCACAATTCTCGCTTCCACACCCAACTGCTATCCTCCATCCTCTCCATCATCTCATTTACTAACCCTCATCGCAACTCCAGTCCCATCTTACCTCTTATCTCTTCCACTGTAAACCTAGGCCCCCACAGGCCTCACATTCAAAGACTCATTGCACATCCATCTGATCATTGTTATTTCTGTACATATGAGACTGCAAATATCTTCTTCCTTTGCTGCCCAGGTCTCACTACCATACAGCATTACACCATTCATATACTCTGAATAAATAAAATTTTGGCTTTATTTTATACTTCTGACAGTCTGTTTCCTTATATGTAACAGTATGTTGTAGCACAGTTGATTTGAAACACAACAGACCCAAGGAACCCTACACAGAATTTCAATGATGTGTGACACTGTTTATGCAAAGCTGATACAGCAGAAGGTCAAAAGGAATGGGGAAGTGAGCTTGAGGAGACAGAAGAAGAGAGAGAAAAATAACTGTTGCATGACAGCACTACAATCCTCTTTCTAACAAATGGATGTGAAGCTGACAGGCGAACATTGCTTGATGTTAGGGTTAAGTCCCAGCAAGAGGGACTTTTTTTCAAGCATTTATGGATCATATGCAAGACAACAACTAAGTATCAAGACATGTATTTGTGTTAATTTTATGTTAATAATATTTTTAGATGAATTAACCTTGATCTTTCAAAGCACACTTTTGAGATTAAGAAGTATATTGTGTGAAAAGTGTTTGTATTTTTGAATGAAAGATTAATAGAGAAACTGTGCTTAATGAAAGTATCTTAACTGAGGAATTTGTGATACAGGATGCAAGTGGCTATGTTTTTATTATTGCTGTTATTATTTGACTCTAACAAGCAATTTCTGAAGCTTAAACTGATGATACTCCTTGCTTACATTATACTAGAAATGAAGACAGATGCAAGTGTTATTCTGTGTGTTTTAGTACTTCATAGAGTTACATTTTGTATTAACCTCCCTCCCTCCGCTTCCTCTTCTTCTCCTCCTCCTCCTCCTCCTCCTTGTTCTCTTCCTTCCTCCTCATGTCTTCCTTCTCCTCACCATAAAACCCATCCAATCTCCCTACCACCAGCAACACCCTGCAACCCACCCAACCATCACCACCACCACCCTGCAACCCACCCTACCACCACCACCACCACCACCACCACCACCACCACCACCCTGCAACCCACCCTACCACCACCAC
>JAGKTI010009947.1:18990-29658 GCA_018397915.1 Birgus latro
TGGTGTGTGATGAGTGGCGGGTGAGCACGAAGATGGCTTAAAGTTCCTGGAAGCTGGGAGGAGGACGGGGGGTTATGTCCCACCAAAACGTCTTTATATAATATCTTTGTAACACCATCACCACACACTCAAACACACTGACTCTCTCTCTCTCTCTCTCTCTCTCTCTCTCTCTCTCTCTCTCTCTCTCTCTCTCTCTCTCTCTCTCTCTCTCTCTCTCTCTCTCTCTCTCTCTCTCTCTCTCCGAACCTTTACATCTTACCCATTACTCCTTCACCCCCCCTTCCCTACCCCTCATTCCAGCCCTCACTCAATCCTTTACGTAAAATTAAGTATGTAAACAGTAATTCGCCCCTTGGTAAAAAGCACTATAGGTATATTAATACTGTACATATCTAGAGGACAAACATGCTTTCCAGCTAATGGCAGTGCTATAGTGACGAGATTTACGATGTGTTTATATCTCCGGGAAACTTATGTTAAGAAAATATTATTAATGTGGAGGTTCTAAAGATAGATATTATATTTTACAGTGAAAATAACTGTGTTAATGTATCTCAAATCTCCACCCCACCCCATCACTCTCATTCAGTGGCGGATTAAGGGGGGGGGCTGACTGGGCTGCAGCCAGGGGCCCCCAGTATTTTTGGGGCCCCCATTTCCTACAGTTTGTCAACAGAAAATCTGATACAAAAGGTCACCTAAGGGGAATGCATGATTGAGGGCCCTCCTGGGGGGCCCCTTCTCAATCCCCCATAACAAACCTTCCCTCAGGTATTCCCCCACGGCTACATTAACAATATATTTAGGTTTTCATTATGTAAAGTAATAAAAATAACAATAGGCCTACATACAACTTAATTGGACTGGTGCATAAAAATAAAATAGTTACCGGTTCAATTACGTTTGGGCTGTGGTTTTCTTTCATGACTTCTTTATTTTATGTAGATATTTTATACAAATATTTAGGATAATTTCTCCTTTTTTATTGAGTTATATTAAGTTTAGTACATAATAATTTCTATAGTATCTGTGAGACCTAGAAGAGAGAATCAGAATATTATTATTTATAAAGTATAATTTTATTCCTACTCAAATGCTCGTGTTTGTTTACATTTCACTCCGGTACTCGTGTGTAGCAGAGGGAATCCAAGACCGTCCTAGGCGGCCAAAATAGCAACATTTAGACGTAAGTTTCTCTATTTGATATTTTCATTACTTCTTTTATAAAATAGAGTACCTCAAGCATTACTGTGAACTCTACTAAACGCATATCGGAAAGACAGAACAAAGGTGCAATGCTTCTGCAAGCCGACCTGCCACTATTCCTCACTATGGTGCTACCGATAGGAAGTTCCGGTTTAGGTTTTGTGTTCTGTTTACTTAGTTTATTTTTACTAAAGATAGAGATATAGGTGATTTCAAACCCAGTCAGTTGGCTGCTGAATACAATGATTTTCGATCTGAATAAAATAATCGAGACTCGCTTCGCTCGCCAACTGTTTGATAAAAGGGCCCCCACCTGAAGTTTAGCCAGGGGCCCCATGCACTCTTAATTCGCCCCTGCTCTCATCATCCTCACCCCCGTATCGGATATCAAGTTAATGGTCACATTGTTCCGACTTCATGCTTTACAGAAGTATCCTTTGCTGGTAAAATTGCATTAAAAGTAGTAGAGATCACCGTACAGTCTTTACAAGTTAACAGTAGTCTATTGGCCCCCTTTCCCCATACTGTTAATGATGATGTTAATAATGATGGAGACGCTCTGTAGTAACCGTCTCCACTATCATTTTTTTTTTAGGTTAAAACATTTTTTTAAAGTTAAATCCTACGCGAGAGATTGATGCAGTACGGTATTTATTTATTTATTTATTTTATTATTATTATTAGTTTTTTGGGGGTACTGTGGCAGGATCTTGACTCCTTCACTTCGATGAGGTCCGTTTCCATCCCAGTCTTGCTATCTCCAGACTATTTAAATAATATTAATATAGACTTTTCGAACTGGAAAGGTTATATACAGCCATCATTACCTCCTCCTTAAGAAGAAGCTCTCCTAATTGGAATAAAATCGTTTCGTGGTAAGGGTGGGGCCAGACGCCATAAGACGCTTAGCTGCGGTGCTCTTCCCTATAGCTCAGGTCTTGGGTCTTGTAGTAGCTTGAGTAAGATGGAAAGTACTTCATCGTTGTGACTGGATCATTTTTGACCGGTGTTGTTGAGTACCCCAAGTCCGTCTGACCGAGCAGATCCATCGACCGCAGGGAAGCAACCGCCCCTGCAGGGCCCTTCCATGCTGTGAACTTATGTTCCTTTGCTGTAGACAGCGCCTTCCTATTGCAAGGCTCGGGGAAGAGTGTGGAAGTTTGGTTCCCGGATGTACATCGCATTTGCGTCTCCACCCAGTCAACACGGGCACCATAGTAGACTCTGCCTCACCCCGTTATTCGGGTACCACCCATATTTGTAACTGGTTTCATGGGTTATGGGAAACCATTAGGGTTGTTACTCAGTGTAGAGCCACCTAAGTAGAAAGAATAGTAAAATGGACAGGAAGGATGGGAAAAATAGGAGACGAGGGTAAACACAGAAAAGAATGACAGAGGTGGAGGAGGAAGTAGGCAACACTACATGAAATGAGTGGATGATAATATGCACCACCTATCACTGCTTTCAGTTAAATGAAAGGGAGTCAAAGAAAAGAAGCCTAAACACTTCACTACGCTGACGCAATTTATACTGAGTAGTTTCAGTATAACACATCCCAGTTCACGTGTGTTGAAGGGACGGGTTAGTCTACTGGCGTGAGAGGCGCAGATATATTGCCTGCTTCGTGAAATTTGTAGTCCACTGTGCAGCCAGCAGATATATAGAGGTAGACACTGTTAAGCATGAAAATGGTTATAGAAAGTAGAGGATAACGCAGAGAAGTCACTGGTAACGCTGAAGGAGCCGTCCCCGCAACACACTAGAATTGGGTTGGGTAACATATGGATAATCCTGTAAATTATTCTTTCTTCTGGCACACCAATCTGTTAAAATAAGAGCGAGTCTTCTGATAGCGAAGGGATTATTCAAGGCCACGTCTAACTCTTCTCATTAGAAAAGGTAACTGCTAGGTGGTTAGAGGAGTGGTCTGATGCCGAAGGGACGAGAGTTCGGTCCCAAATTGTGGCATAGAACATTTTTGATTGTATGAATTATCGTTAAGAATACTAAGCTTCTACAACACTCATCGTTCTATTATGGAAACAGCTTCCGCAAATATCTTCACACCATTCCTCAAAGAGACAGCTTTAACATGTATTCAATATGGACGGCGGGTATTAGCGCCGAAATAGTAATAAGTAAAGATACGTGACCCTTAAGATGACTGCTTGGCCACAGGATAAGGTTTGCCTAGTCTACCTGAGGCCAGAGTTTGACACACACACACACACACACACACACTCACACACACACACACACACACACACACACACTCACACACACACACACACACACACACACACACCTGAACAAAATCGTCTAGAGGTAGCAAGAATGAAATATAAATGCCCACGTATTGAAGAGCTTAAGCCTTTTACTTCTCTAATTCTTCTTACTACAGACCCCTTCCACAGAGACTCCAAGGAATGACGTTGTGCAGAAACATAATATAACTTGAGGCCCTTCGTGTGGTTTCTCGCCCCTCACCTCTACCCCCAAATTACCAAGTTATGACACTAATAGACACTCACATGGTAGTAAGTGTAGAGCTAAAAACATATATAGAGCTCCTCAGAGACTCTAAGGATGGGTTGTTTGTACAGTAATAGAAATAATTAAACTTTAGACTTTTCGCGTGGTCCTCTCCCCCATCCCACCCACACTTATAACCCAGGTACGATACTAATAAACACTTACATGGTACTAATTGTGGGGTTAAAATATGGAGTACGGTCAGACAAACTTTTCCTGTCTTGTCGTGGACCTTCACCAGACATATTGCTAGCACAGTTAGAAGCTAAAGTCAGTCTAATATCTGACTACTTCTACTCGGTTTCGTCTGCGGGCTGATATTCTGAAGTCGAGAGAGGCTTGGTATGTTTCACTCCCCATAAATGATGCTTTTTGTACAATGCGTCAGGAAAAAAAGTGACGTTCGTACCTTCAAGCTCGTATTCTTGTCGGTTGAGGAGCCTCCTTAACACCTTTTTCTACATGATTTGGTTTGCTTATTACACATTGCTGTCCTATTCTGTGTTACATAAACCCTTCCATTATCGCCATGATCTACATAAGTAAAGTACAAAAGGATATTAGCCATCCATATCCAAAAATAAATCGCTAAGGCAGAGGTATTAGGGGGCTTCCTTTACCGACGAGAATACGAGCCTAGTACTGAAGCAGAGTCAGAGAAATACAGGAAAATTCACTCCTTCGAGACCCAAATCTAATCCCAATAAATCAGTAGCAACAGAATGGATTTAAATGAAACTCCGTACTTACAAACTTGAGTCTAGGTCAAGCATATATACTGTCTTTGAGAAACTCCCCAAAATTTGTTGTTGGACATAACCTTGAAATGACATAATATACTGCTCTCTTACCTGCTCGACACCAAGTGAGCATTAATCAGCTATCTGCACATTCGGTAACTGACCGTATATTTCTGGTTTTCCTGATTTAATTCAAGATTTTTTGCTGGCCTCTGGGATATCCAAGGTAAAATGATTTTGAAATAGGCCGTACATGTGTAATTAGCCAAAAGAAAAGAATATAATTTAAAATGCATTCGCCAGAGTGGATAAACTGCTCGGAAAATTCCCAAGTTTAGAACACCCCGTTTATTACTGTTTAAATGCTGAAACACACAGCTTTCAAAACCTGGTACAACTGTGGATATATTTTAATGATATAAAAATGTAAGGAGTAACTTTCGCTAAAATCGGTTTATTACTAACGAAAATATTTAGATTATTCAGGGGCGTCAGACTATTGAATTAGCTGTATAACTGAAGTGAGAGAGGCTTGATACGTTTCTCTGCACATTGATGATGATGCTGTTTGCTCTGGTGAGTCAGGCAGTGGAATAGTAGGGAAACTTTTGTTACCGCCTGTACAACACATTACTATCATGGCTTCAGCAAGTTGAAGTGTACCATAATTGAGCCAGGTAGACGAAGTCGATGGTCATTAATTTTGTGACGAAATGTATATGTGTGTGTCTGTGTCGAAAACTCAAATCTCAGAAAGGATTGACTGTAGAAAGAAAAGTTATTAATTAAAGTGGTTTAGAGTCATAGGTAGACGAAGTCGATGGTCATCATTTTTGTACGAAATGTATGTGTGTGTGTCTGTGTCGAAAACTCAAATCTCAGTAAGTACTGATTGTAGAAGGAACAGTTCTTAATAAAAGGTGTTTAACGTCACAAGCTGTCACTCAACCAGCATTGGGAGTCATTCAGAATGGACACAAATAGTCAAGTTTTCATCTAACAGTATTATTACAGTCTACCTGGCCCACAGATGACGGGTAGTTTTGTGTTTTTTCTTTTTTTGCTTTTTTTCGGCTCATGATGTTTGAGTAGCTGTCTTATTAACCCCTTCAGTCTTATGATATCCTTTGCATTTGTTGGTCTGTGGTGACGTAATTCGTGATCCTCAGCACCATCAAACAAGACACACAATTCTACAGTTTCCAGTCATCCTATGTGGCTAAAAGATCAGCCTAACATTCACCCTGATAACAGTTTGGCAGTTTATGATTTTGGTTTTCACAGCAACAACCTTTGCCCTACAGCTGTGGACATAATTATTGATCTACCGTATTACGATAGATAAAGAAATAATGAACAATGATTTTTGGAACTCAGTAGTATGAGATCAGGAGCCCAACAATTTTTTCCGGAATGCTGTATAAAAGTTTCATAATTTTTCGAAATAAATTTCTTGCGCGTAACTGTACCTGTGTGGCTGGGTTCAGAATCTCAAAGTTATTTCGGTTATATACTGATTTAAGTGTGTGTGTGTGTGTGTGTGTGTGTGTATGTGTGTGTGTGTGCGTCAGGTGTTCGCGTGTCCTCATCCCTTGCTGCAGTTCTTTTATCTTTGTTTTATCAATGACTGGGGGCGCCACAAGCACACCCCCAGCTGGCCGCACGGAGTAATTTGCAGGCGCTTATAGATAATTAGGTGGTATAAAGCCTGGGACGGGTGGCATTAGGCCCTGAGAGCGTGGCTTGTGTGGAGGGAGGCAGGTGATGTGTAGCCCTGCCTCACCCACCCTGCCTCAATTGCTTAGCCACTCCACCCTAGACCTGCCTAACCCTGTTTCGTCTCGCCCTGTCTCAACAAACCACTCCATTCCATCCCAACTCTGCCTTTCCTTGCCTAACCTTAGATCAGCCTTACCATGACTCATCCTGACTCCACCTCATGCCTTTCTCACCCTGCCTCACCTGCCAGCCACCCTAGTCCTACTTCATCCTGTTTCGCCTCTTCTTGTCATAACTAACCACTTCACTGCACCCTTCTCCTGCCTTGCCCTACCTCACCCTGGACCTCCCCTACCTTGCCTGAGCCTGCCTTACCTAGCCACTTCATTCAGTCTGTCATGTCCTTCGTTACCCTGCCTCACTTTAGACATTCATTCCCCTGCCTCACTAAGCCTTTCCAACCTACATCTTCCTCCCTCTATCTTGGGTAACACTCCATTCCAGCTCTGCATTACCCTTCCTCACCTACCTAACCACTCCATTTATACCTTACCTTACCCTGCCTCATCCTGCCTCCATCCCTAGTACCCCCCAAAAGCCCTGCCTTAACCTACCTCCACCCCAACCCTACCTCACCTTGGCATACTGTGCTTCACCCCCCATCCACTGCCTCCACCTCTGGCAGCCGGGCCCAGGTAAAAATGGATAATAATACCCATTCGTTCACTCACACCTTTGCTTTCCCTCTCCGTCCCTTTTCCGGCATCCATGTCCATTCTTGGTAGATTTTTTTTCCTTTTTTACTTTACGTACAACACAAACGGATCAACTCTGGAACTGTCTCCCTCTTTCTGTATTTCCTGCTTCCTATGATCTCCAGTCTTTCAAACAGTGTGTCCAGGTATCTCGAAATGATCGGATCTTGAATTTGGCTCGTTTTTGTATTGTTTTTGTTTTTTCTTGGAAGGAACAGCTTGCGGGCTCCTGGCCTTTTAGTTCCTTCTCCTTGCATTAAAAAAAAAAAAATGATGCTTGATAAACGGATTTGCGTTCTTTTTTATATGGTTCTGTAGTGATCTAAAAGCTCTTCTCTCTCGGCCACGAGACTACAGTATTTGAATTTTTCAGAAAGAGGCACGTAAGTAAACCCTTCAGTCAGATGGCATTTTTCATTCTTGCTACAATATGAAGCTTCTGTTTACCTCTAAATAGACCTTCTCTAACTACAGGAGTAGGATGAAGCCTTCATCAGTCCTTATTATGGAAAAGATCTTTCCTAAATTGAATAAATCGTCTGAAGATAGCAATTACAAACTATATTAATTCATCATAGTTGTGTGGAGGTTAATAACAATGTGGAAGAGACGTTGGTGTGTGGAGAAAGTAAAACGGGAAAAACTCTAGGGTGGTTTGGCAATGTGGAGCAGAGGAGAGTGAGAGACTGGCTGTAGAGAGAAGAAAGTGAGGTGGAGAGGGAATGAAGGAAAGAGAGGGAGAGAGAGAGAGAGAGACAGAGACAGAGACAGACAGACAGAGAACGAGGAGGAGATAATGAGGTGCAAGGGTAGGTAAGTAAGGGCTGTGTGTTATTTGTGGAAAGAATGGTCGTTACTGAGTAGGGAAAGCACGTTCAGAGGTCCTTTTGTAGAGGCCACACCTCCCAGTATTCGGCATCAGGTTACAGATAGATGGGAAGATAGATAAATAGATGGATAGATTGGTAGGTAGGTTGACAGGTAGACAGAGATAAACAGATAGATAGACAGACACATTTGATAACAGAAACAGTATGATTTAACGTGATGACACAGAACATGTTGGATCGAAGTGGAATGCCCATAAGAGGTTTTAAGGCACCTCCTCCTTTTCGGTCAGTAACTTCTGTACAGGAATCATTAACTTCTTCCTCTGTCATAGTAAAACGTACGGTAAGCACTTTATTCTAGGTAATGCCAGGCGGTTTAATCTAGCTGAGAGAATCCCCACCCAGCGCCAAAAAACGTACAGCCACAGTCAATAATCCTTTCACACGTCTGAGGTTCCGAACTAATCAAGCGAGACTGCAACCCTTTTACTTTAATTGAAACATTGCTAGTTTTCCCACCAAGGTCACATTGTGTTATAAGGCGGATTCGAGGCAGCGTGAAAGAACTGTTGACCGTAATTATACAAAGCTGAAAATGCAAAATAAACTGCTATCCACCCTATCTCGTGGACGCCATTTATATTATCATCTTCGTGCTACCGGACGATTCTACTGAGATCAGGAGAACATCTCAGTAGTGACGGGGTAATGACGGCTGCATATTACCCCTCCAGTACGAAGAATCTATACTGAGGTGAATAAAATAGTCTAGAGAGAGTTCTTGATGTATTACCAGTTAGAACGCCCCAGATCGATTCACAAGAGGGGGTTAGAGGTTTTTAAATGAGAGTAACACTGGCTTATCATGTTGTTGCTGGAGAATACCTGAAAATAAAACTAAACTGCACTAAAACCATTAATCATACAGCACCCATTTTCACAAGGTATACATTCATGGTCCCTTCCCACCTCTAGCCACAATTCCAGCTCATCCCACCCATTTCTCTGACCTCCACGCCCATTTCGTTATCCACTGACACGTCCACTGCTCTCAAACAATTACTCCAACAACACCCTTTTTCACAGGATATACTTTCCTGACCCTGCTCCATCCCCCACTGTCTTTCTATCCCCTCCCATCCTTTCCTTTCTTGCTAAACCTTTTCTTTAACCCCTTCTGACGGTTTTACAGTGCGACGCAGATCATGAAGTCGACGAACGTGCTCACTAGATCTTGTAATGCCATTGTGGGAAATAGACTGGACTTCTACTCTTAATTGTGAATGCTGGACTACGATACCCTAACCTCGGTCTCTTACACCTCGAAGGGAGTATTAGGAGTCGGGTTGTTATTGTTACCGTAGTCGTATCGAAGAGGCTAAAGAATAAGTACCGGAAAGCCTCCTACGCCCAAGAAGCTTAGGTGCCAGAAAGCCTCCTAAGCCCACAAAAAATCCTGCCCCTTGCCACCTGCCATCATCCGGGTCTCAGGACTTGTTATTAATTTTTTTTTTTTCTATTTACTTTTTTTTTTACACACATTCCGTTCCAGGTCAGTGGGAAAATATTGGACGACCGTGTACTCTGGCCAGCAAAACACCTGTTGCATCTATCCATTAACCAACAAGAAGAAAATTGATTTGCCACCATGAGATAAATATAGTGCTTTCACCGTAACTTGGCCCGGATTTTCGTCCTTCTGCTGCTGATATCGCGTAACCCAATGACTGAAAAAGGCGATAGTGGCTGTACATCCCTTTCCTTAACTCTTCTTCGCGACTAGTATAATATTCTAGAGCTAATTTACTGTCGCAAGTCAGCATTCTGGATGGAAAGATGGCAATTTTAGGCCAAGTTAAAGTAAAGAGTATAAAGAAGCATTCATATTGTGTTCACTGTCCACTTAATCCCTTCATTTACTGTACTGGGATCCTGTAATTGAACTCAGATGTGTCAGATATACCAGCCCTGAAATGCGGCAGAATTAGTGACAAAATATTCCTGACAAAATATTCCTGCTTGTCTCTCTGTTAACTTCAGAATTTGTCTCATTTGCCTCTTCAACCCAAGCACATCGCTTGTGTTTTATTCTTCTTGTTACGTGACGATTCTACTCAGGTTAATGTTGGAGTAGGGGTAAAAAAAAAAAAAAAAAGGAAGGGCTGTATCTGTTCCCTTTAATTTTTGAGTAAAATCGCTGGGAGACTTCAACAAAAAAGAAAAAAAAACAAGAAGAAGAAGAAGAAGAGGATGATGATGATGAGGAGGAGGAGGAGGAGGAGGAGAAGGTGGAAAAGGAAAAGGAAAAAGACGTTGAGGCGGGGGAGGAGGAAAAGGAAGAAGAGAGGAAGAAGAAGAAGAAGAATTACTAGACTAGAAGCATTAATCGGAATCTACCATCTTGATACTGATCTGTGACCAAATAGATTCATCAGTGTCGATTGCGGCAGATTCACCAGACTATTTAGTTTTCAGAGACCACAGGGACAGAACAAGGAGAGACGATGAAACTTTTGGTGTCGATAGTACATTCTGCACCACTGTCATTCTAAGTTTGTCTGAGGATTATTTACAACTAAGGAAGGATGAAGGAAGACTTGACTAACGCGTGTCGACTTTTCTGTTACTTATTAACACTTTCAGCCAGATGATGTATATATCTTTTTTTTTTTTTTTAAATTTCTCAGGTGATGTTATTCTGTTTTGGAGGACCCTATAGTGCAGAAAATAATATGAAGATTTCCAAAAGCCTATGCAAAGATTAGTTAATTCGTCAGGCGATAGCAAAAATATTATTTACAAAAAAAAAAAAGTTACCTGGTCTGAGGGGTTAACATTGCTTTCTACATCAGCCGAAAGTCACTACGAGGGAAAAAAAAA
>JAGKTI010009948.1:0-29657 GCA_018397915.1 Birgus latro
GGGAATCTCGTTTATCCATTCATGCACATCACTAATTAGACATTCATGCACATCACTAATTAGATGATGAGGCATTTGGCTAGTGATTGACAAAGTCCTCAGCTTGGGGCAATTCTACCATAAAACGATCTTCATCCTTTTATTTCTGCCTCCTCATCATTGGACTTGTTGTATGCGCTTGTTATAGATGGTGGCCTCGTCCTCACGTGGTACTACCCAAGATCTTATACCATTACCATTACCCTACCACCCGTAGACCTTTCTTAAATCCGCGGATCTATGCTAGACCACAGTTGGTAGGGTGAGGACCGCCACCGGGCCGGCAAGCTTGACCGGCGGCTGATGCCTCGTTGCGGACTTAATGCATCAGGGGGGAGCCTGTATCTGTCTCCTCATTCCTCTCCTTCGCTGAAACCTAACAACGTTGTTATATCCCTCCAAGGTCATTCTAACCAGGGTCGCTAAGGCTTCAGCGGTGAAACCCAGTCTTCTGAGGGCTGTGGCACTGCTAAACGCCAACATCCCCCTCCAATTGAGCACCACCGTCTCAATGGTTACAGTGTGCCTGGCTGCCCATTGACATGTCGCCTCTCTCACATCAGAGGTGTCGTAGTATTCAACCTTACGAGCAACAGCTGAATACAGTGAGGTATAGCGGGCGTCAGATGTTACCTGCACGTCAAGTACAACAACCGAGGACCCTGTGTCGATTAGAAGGTCTGGTCACCTCATAACTGGACCTGCTTGCAATGGGGTTTCTTTCCCAACACGATAGTTGGGACGTGCTCGTGTAATCTGCCCCTGGATAAAGTCAATGAGCCTATCGTGCCGGGCGATGCGGATCTTGTGCGTCAAAGCACAACCCTGGAGGACGTGGTTCAAGGAGGGGGGAGCCCCACACCCACCCTCACAGCGCAGATTGGGTTGCTGTACACCATGCCCTCTTGATCTCCTTACAGGTGTGCTTTCCAAGTTCCCTCTCAGTTTAATGGCCCCGATGTATCTTGAGCCACTGAGCTTTCAAAAACCTCCATAAATCCAATGATGCGATGACCCGTGAGCCTGCTGAGAGCAGCCCTTCAGGCCTTCACCATCGTGCCTCCTACAGAGGTCAAGGATCCGTTGGTTCACCTCAGTGCGGCGATCTGTCACCCTGATCCCCTGCACAACGAGCCATCTGGTCCGCTCCAAGCAGTCCCTGATGTAAGGGTGCTCACTTAATGTTCTTAAGATCGGGCAAGTAGTCTTGTCAAGCCGGAGTAGGTGAGCCACCCTGAGCGGAGGAACCCGGGTGTAATATGAGGGGATTCCCATACCTCCACCCCTCAGCGGTGCGTGGAAATACGCTGTTGGGGTGTCGGTCGGAAGATGTAACACTTCACTCACTGTTGCTCTTACACTCCGGTCTAAGTCTCTAAGGGTACCCAAGGTCACTCCCGATAGGACCAGGCCGTGAAGTAGCCTCGGGTGCACCATCCTGGTGATGCCTCACAGCTTTTGCTGAGGGCGCAAGGGCGCTGAACGTATGCGCCCATCAGCCGACCAGATGTACCGTTTTGCCTTGCCATCCTGCACCACAGCAGTAGATTTACACTTGTTAGGATTTAGCCTCAGGCCAAGTTGACCCAGCCTTTGGATGGCCGTATCAACTAAGGCCTGAAGGGAGGGTTTGGCGGGTGATGTCAAGAGTAGGTCATCAGTGTAAGCATAACCAGACACTTGCTGATCCCCTACCTTGATCCCCAACTGGGAATCCAAACTTCCTAGTACATAATCCATGGCTGCATTGAAAATCACGAGGGAGAGAGAATCCCCGTCGGACCCTTCTGGTCGGACTGATGGTCGTCCCGAGGAGGTCCAACCTCACACAGGTACAGCACCTCTGGAAATACAGAGCTAGGGGAGGAGGCACACCAACTCTGCGAAGTATAGCACCCAAGGCAGAGTGGGATAGGGTGTCGAACGCCTTCCAGACGTCCAACATCGCCATATATACATTGTGCCACCTCCTATAGCCCTGATTCAGAACAGCACTCATCATGTTTATGTTCTTGGCGCAGCCGTCGCTAGGTCTAAATGTGTGCTGCGTCCAAGAGAACAAGTCCGCACCCTGGGTCCGTGCGGCCAGGATTGAGTGCATAATCCGGACCACATAAGAAGACACTGCGATGGGACGGAACTCGGCTGGCCCATCGGGTCTCGAAGTCTTCAGAATCAAGGTGACTTTAGACCTTTGTAATCTCTCTGGGCGTGGATCAGAATGACAATGAAGAGGAGAGCTGCTTTCACTGGCCCTAGGCTCCGTAGGTTGGCCAGGGTAGTCCCGTCCGGGCCTGGGGTACTTACTCTCGCCTTCCGGAGAGCTTCCTCCACTTCTTCGACGGAGATGGGCGCCAGCGAGTCCCATCTCGGAGGACGGACCGGTGTGGGCACTGGACTACTCGAGGGGTGGGATGGAGTGCTGTACAACTCTGTCCAGAAAGCAGTTATCTCCTCAACGGACACTTGGTCGTCAACTTGGAGTGTGTCATCAGGAATGTCCCAGATGAGCTGGCCCCGATCCTTCTTCCACTGCCCCTGGGGTCGGGCGAAGAGCTGCCCCTTTGCTTGGCTACGGCCCTGGGGGGGGGGGCATGCCCAGTTCTTAACCTGTCACCGGAACTTCCCTGCTGGGAAGCTCCTCCAGCAGCTGATAGACTAGCTCTCCAGGATCATCCCTCTCTCTGATAGACAGTTGGTCACATAAGGAGGAGACTGCAGCTATAATCTCCTCCCTTCAGTTGTTCTCCCTTACTCCTTCTTGGTGCTCCTCATCCATGCCAAGAGTTGGCCTCCTCCTTTGGCCATTTCCTCCTCCTCCTCCACCTTCTGGTATCACTACAGAGTCTTCCACCCTACCCTCACCCGGGCAGAGCCTCCCTGTTGTTGCTGGGAGCGACTTGAGGCAATCTCTTCCACGAGGGCCCGGTGAGCGGCGGACTTCCTTCGGGATTTGATCACCTCGAGAGACCTGTTCGGAAAGGAATCCAACAGCAACTGGTTGATCGTCCTTGCAGTTGCTGGAGCCCCTCGGACCTCTAACTCCTTGGAGGCTAGGAGCCAGGCCTCAGCATCAGTCCATCTGGCCTTTGTTCTTATTGGCTCCTTGTCGGCAAAGAAGCAGTCATGGTGTGCACTACGGTAGTGCACACCCATCCCCCTTTTTGTACTGAACGTACGTTCACAGACAGGACATACAAACTCCCCAGCGTCTGCATTGCCGCTAGGGCCTGATTCAGTACTCATATCTGCAGTAGCTTATCAACAGCACAGAATGCTCTGTTTAGATAAGAAACGAATCGAGCCCTGATGTTGCACTTTGGATACCGTTTGCCTTTTACAAACCCTTTTCAGAAAATGTAAAAGTTACCGACTCTGCCACTAGGAGGCCGTATCCAAGAGAGTGGTTTGTTGTTACTAAATGTTGTAGTTTACCGTTGTAGCGGTTAAGGAAAGTAGTCTGTTGCGTATATCGATGAATGTATAAACGTATTGGGTTCGTAGTTACCGCTGCTAACCAAATGTTGTAATGTGGTTTGTCATATCCCACTGCTGTTCACCAAAAGTTGTAGTTGTCATGATATAATTTTGGACCCCTGATGTAATGATGAGAAATTAAGCCAGTCTAACAAATCCCACCGCTATGACCCCAGTGTCATGACGATTTGTTTACCTCTGTGTGAATCTATAAGAAAAATTACTGATCCCAGTGACTCTCACTAGTGTCCTAAAAGGTATTTTTGAGACTCACAGTAGGAATCAGAGTTGCAAAGAGTAGGCTGCCACCACCCAACATATGCTGGGAAAAGTTATTCCACCTAGAAATTAAGATGAAGATTTCTGGGGCCTTGCGAAATAGTAATTAGGGTAGCGTGTGCTATTTAGAGTGTGAGTAGTAAGACAGTAATACACCTTGTGGGCCACTCAATCTCACGATAAAAACTCCCCAGGGGATAATAGGTCTCAAACACAACGTAAACTTAATCTAATATTTACTAAATCTAAACATACAAATATAAGAAACTAGATATTAGATCAAATTTACCATTGGTTACTTTACAGACTATGAATTTCTAGAAACTGTAAGATCAATACTCCTTTGCACTATTATCACAGGGCAAAATAATTAAAAGCTCAGTGATTGCAAAGAGGGTAACCACCTCTGCTGAACAAATTCTCGGAATGATACTAACACACTAATATGAACAGAGTTCTTCACAGTTGGATAAAAGCTCAATTTTATATTCACCTGCACATATATATAATCTTCACCTCTTAACCTAATACTTTCAAAATAACACTATCTCCAGTGTATCTACCAATCTCACATATTAAATTAATAAACTCATGATGACACTTTCAACATGGACCCAGTAATCCCATGGCCTCGAGAGGGCTCCTTGGGAAATGACCTGGGAAAAATACCACTACAGAATATACCCTTGGGACCGAGTTCTTTATCCACAGTTTTATCTCCAGGATCACACTCAACTCATAGTGTTAACAGAGGAACTATGTAAACGAATCGACACTTAAAATTCGGATTACAATTTTCAGTAACTTCCTAAGACTAAATTCACGCAGGCTTGCTATCCGTTTCCAATACAGTATTCACAAATATTTGTATGAAGTTACAGTATTACAGTGGACCAACTAATTCGCATTTGGATTACGTGAATCAGAAAAGAGGGAAGGGGGCATTTCTAGTGTAAGCGGGCATTGATGAAGTGAACCAGTTGGTTACACCATTCGTCTGGGCAGGAGAAAACGATGGAACAGCGACAATCTGCAAAGTACGAGGGCATCGAGGGAAAAGTGACATGATACGAAAGGAATTTTGGGGAAACATTGACAGTCAACCTATTAATGTATGAGAGGATTTATATTATAGGAACAAAGGGAAGAGGGGGGGGGATATTGAGCGTGCGATCACCCACCTGCAAAGTACGAGGGCATCGGAGAATTGACGCTCCCCTAGGTGATGATGATGATGATGATAAGATTTGCCACACGGATGTGGCACGGGCTCAGGGTGGAGAGCCCGTAGTGGGTGAACTGCAGATGGAAGGCAGGTGAACTAGCTTCAGCTAGTGTAGACCGTGATGTTTTAAAATAGCGCGGACGACGTAGTCTAAAATGGCCACGTCGTCGGCGTGGCTCTCGCTCGTCACAAGCAGACACTCGGCGTGGCGGTCGTTAAACTGCTGACAGCGTACGTGGAGGCGGTAGAGGGAGTCCGTCACGTCAGAGAAGTTGGCCTGATGGTATCGATCTTGCTGTTCAAAGATCTGATCCACTGAGAGAGACTCGAGATGGACGCGAGTTTCCTCTCTCAGTGGAGGGAGTCGGGCCAAGACTTCCTGACGGCGGTCAGCAGTGGTGGAGGCAGGCGGTGGAGGTGGAGGAGCGGTGGTGGTGGAGGCAGGCTGTGGAGATGGTGGAGGAGACGTGGGATGGTCTGTCTCCATCTCAACCGGTGGTGGAGGCCCTCTTCTTTCTCCTCGGCTCGCCATCAACAGCAGGTGGAGGAGTCGAGGGCGGGAGGTCCACTTCTTCCCTGTCAGTGGAGGGGACGGGAGAAGGAGCCCTTTCCTCGGCTGCTGACGGCGAGCAGAGGGAATCAACAGTAGGAGCTGGCTGGGCTGTCTCGGTAGGCGGTGCAGCAACGGTAGTGGCGGTGGCAGCAGTAGCTTGATTGAGAGGAGCATCGAGCTGCAGCCTGATCCGCGGTGTTGGGCAGGATCTAGGAGGCTGCAGCTTGGGGGCGCGACGCTCCTGGCGAGGGGCAGTATGGGTATCGCGGGCAAAGCACTGCGGGATGACAATGCGCGGAAGCCCGTTCTTCTCAAAAATCTGTGGGAGAAGAACAAGCATCGCCGCCTTATCACCACCGCAAAATGCTCGAGCCGTCGCGACACACATAGTGACTATCGCGTCAATCTCCCCAGAGCATCGAGGGTCCCTGGGCTGACGATCCCAGGCCGAGGGGCGCCGCCGTGCAGGAGCAGAGCCCTGCACAGCTGCACCTCGAGGCACGGTAACGTTAATAGCCTCAGGACCCTTCGGTGTTTGTAGGAGATTGAACACAACAGCCTCTCCCTCACGCAACGGGCGTTTCCGGCCCCGTGAATTGGTTACTTCGAGCTTCAGACGGTGCACAAATACATCGGCGCCAGTGTCCCGGCGCCGAATGAATCCGTACCCCATCCTCACGTTGTACCATTTCACGGTGCCGGAGGTGGTGTGGGCCGTGGTGGCTGGAGACCTGCTGAAGTATTAGCCCCCCTCAACGGGTCGAAGGCTGTAGCAGGTGGAGAGGACGTCGCGGGAGGAGATGTAACTTCCATCGCTGCTTCACTGAGAATCGCCGGGACGAGGCCGCATGCATTCTTTTATAACCTCGGTTGTCCTAACATTGGAACTGACTTCGACTGACCTCTCTGCAGCATTTCAGTTTACACCTATTAACTAGGAATATGAAGAAGGTGTTCACACTTAACGCACACGGATGGGTTGACTTACGATACTTAATATTTTGTAGTAAGCGTATAGGATTGACAGTTACACCGAAGCCTAAACGAACGAGCGCTTAGAACTAATTACATCCATGCGGCGGGCTACACGATTAAACGTGAGTGTAACGCAAATTTCGCTTTGCAAATGTCTATTATCAGCAATTAGGATTTAACTAAGCTTTTTCACTACTATGTAGTACAAAAGATGATATCACCAAGCCTGACTTACAAATTTCGAATTTAAAGTATGAAGACAAATTTTCGCGATTATTAATCTCTTGCTAAAATTTACGCCTCGACTATTTCTACCGTGAGAAACTGACTGCGCCATGACTCTCACTCAAAATTGCTCTATACAGTTCCTCTGTTAATGGAGTATCACTTATGCTATGAATATTAACAGGGAACAAGCCTGAATATGGAATTTGATGATTATCGTCTACATATTGCAGAAGAATCGTAGTTAGGGGTTCAAGGCTACACTTATATTACACTTATACTAACTTATACTACACTTATATTAACTTATATTATACCTATATTAACTTATACTATACTTATACTAACTTAAGTTACACTTAAATTACCCTTAAAATTACGACATTACATAGTCATAGCCGAGGCGGTTGTAGTTCTATAGAAAGGTTTACTTTGTTGTGGAGAAGAATATGTTGTATAGATAACTTCAGTTCACTTCATTAAGGGATGAGTTAAAGATGAGTTGTGATTGATCATAGTTTTATTTTCTTCAAAGGGAAGTTCAAGATTAACTCTATAACACAAGAACGTATTAAGGCGAGAGCAGTTTTACGCTAGCTCACTCCGCGCGTCTCTATTCCTCCCCTATCCTCTCTCTAACCCTGTGCTCCTCCGTCTCTCCTCTCTTTCCTCATTCTGAATCTGGTCCTCTCCTCATTTGGATTGGACGGCTCGTGTCACGTGGCCTATACATACGTCAAAAGCTTCTAGAAGCCTCTGTGTGAGTGTGTATGTATATGTGTTTCGCATTCGTCAGCTTCCCACGGTACAAAAGTGTGAGCTCTGTTACTTCCTACTGTGAACTGGCATCCCTCACAGAGAAATACAAGCGTCATATTTTTTTCCACCTTCCTTACCTCACTCATTCTCTAGTCTCCTATACTACTCATAATGTCTATGTAATGTATTATAATAATGTAGGAGCCTTGACACACACAAAACGGATCCTTCTAGCAATCAATCTGCCTATGGTAGTTTCATTTGGCTTAATCTTCATTATTATCGTCTTCTGTGTTACTTAAAACAGTTTTTTTATGGCAATACTCTGCCTAAGCAAGGTACAAAGTACTGGCCAGCAGCATCCAAATACTGTATAAACTGCAGATGACTGGCTAGAGAACTTCCTTCCTGAACAAGAACACGAGACTGAGCCTTCACTGTTTTTGCCTATAACAGAGGGTTCTTATAAGCCAGAGTATCTCTTGGGTAACAAGAATGAATATAAAAAAACTCACTGTATTAAAGGAATTACAGAGACAGAAACTTGATCTTCCGTATATTTTCTTCTTACTGACAGACATGTAAAATCAGCTTTGGATTTTTCTTTGATCTTTCAAGGTAAAAAAATGTTGGCTAGACCAGAGATATAGGTATATATATAACATCACTATTTTTTTTAGAAGTCAGATTTTATACAGGAACCTAACTGCATGCCTACTTTATGTGAACAGTTTTACGTTTCAACACATTCACTGTTGTGAACTTGTGTGTAGCATTTGATATTTTTGTTATGTTGAATGAGCTTCCACATATTGCTAGGGTTAATGAACTAATAATTTTGAAAATTCCATCATAAGATGAACAGAACAATCATTAATTATCAGGTATAAATTTATAAATCCTAGGCCTGTACGTACGGTATTTATTTAAGCTGCATTTTGTTTTACCATTACACTGAACTGAAGAAATCTGGATGTTGGTGGAAGATGGAAAGTGTATTTTGCTTAAATAACAAAGGCCCCTGATGGTGGGCGAAGCATTGACCCATCGCACAAATTTACTGTCACAGGCAATACAGGTGGTAATGTTTGTGCTGACTGTACAAATGCAGTTTCTTAATCATATACGGATCACTGGAACAAAATTAATGAATACAATTTCAACCTTTCACAGTGTGAATGTCCTAACCACAGTAGATGTACCAACTAAGAGTCTGTTTTTCTTTTTAAGGTACCAGTATACGACACCAGATGATTGGGCTTTTGGCACCAGGCAGATGAATGGCTCCTGGACAGGCATCATTGGCATGCTACAGAGAGAGGCATGTCAGTTCCCATATATCTCGCACTTCATTGTCTCCAGATATACCAATTATGCAGTATAGTCATCTCTATCATTTAGTCCTTTTCTATCCTATCATTAGCGTAGGGACCTGGGGCACGGCTTCTCAAACTTAACATTTAAGGCGATGATGACCAGCCTCTTGGATTTAAGTGATATTATGCGAGTAATAAACATCAACCATCCCTTGGATAAAAATCTTCACGGGCACCAATTGGTAGGAGTGTCCTCCCAGTGGTCTATCAGGCAACATTTGGTTATATGATTATTACCCAACATAGTAAATTATTTCCTAGGCTACTGGAAACCATCTGGCTTGTAACTTAATGCTGCATCACTCCAAGTAACACTACATCCAGAGAGTGAATGATGGGAGCCCTCCTCTACCACGTTCACAATAAGGCAATGTAGCGAAAGGAACATTCATACACAACCTCATAATGTCCCCCAGCCACAATCCCAGGCTGGCTGAGAGGTACTTGTGGCTTGAGTTCTCAACTCATGCAAATTAAAAGTCGATAGATCGGCCTCTTAAAGTAGTTCACCAGTTATAAGTATAAGGATTACAAGAAAGTTAACACTGCAAACATTTTCTCTTAAGCCTCCACTGTGCCAATGTTCTTAATGAGCGTCCTCAGACAACTGGTAGTTGTGGCACCACTTTCCTTGCCGTCTCAGTCCATAATTTATGGCTAACAGTGTTTTAATACATTTCATACTCATTTTCTTCCTGAGTTTTGACTTTACTGTGTTCATTTGGCTAAATTCACGATCAGCACAAGCATTTACGTGTGGTAATGAAAGAAATGATAGAGCTGGGTCATAAAGATCACTGTATGGATTTTCTCCAGTGGCCCCTTTGAAATCTGTTGTTCTGCCCAATGTTGAATTGTGTCTGAAGCTTTTTTCCACACTGTGTAGTGTAGTTTTCTCCACTGAATGTCTATGAGGCCGAAAGTACTTTCGTCCCCAACAAACATCATAGCCAAGTCCAGAATCCCTGGTTTTATTTTCATTTTTTATTTTTTTAATGAAAGGCAGAAGGAACCAAAGGCCATGGGCCTGAAAACTGTTCCTTCCAAGAAAAAGCAAAAACAATACAAAAGAGAGCCAAATTCAAGATCCATTCATTTCGAGATGCCTGGACACACTGCGTTTGAAAGACTGGAGATCATAGGAAGTAGGGAATACAGACAGAGGAAGACAGTTCCAGAGTTGACCAGTTCCATAAATGAAGGACTGGGAGTAACGGTTAACTCTTGCATTAGAGAGTTGAAGAGAAAAAGGATGAGAGTTTGTTGCTAGACGGGTACTACGTGCCCCTCATAGAGGTGGAGGGATGCAAGCAGACAGTTCAGAGGAAAGTGACCGTTGATGTAGCGATGGAAAAGAGATAAAGATGCAACAGTGCGGTGAAGAGACAAAGATTGAAGGGAATCAGTAAGAGGAGGAGAGTTAATGAGACGAAAAGCCTTTGACTCCACCCTATTGAGAAGAGCTGCATGTGGGGAACCTCCTCACACATGAGAATTGTACTCCATACATGGGCAAATAAAACCCGTGTACAAGGTCGACAACTGTGCAGGGGTAAAGAAAGTTCGAGTCGGCTTAGCACACCTAATCTCTTGGAAGCAGATTTCACAAGAGATGTAATATGTTCTTTCCAAGACAAATCCCGAGAGAATGAAACCCCAAGCATGTTCAAGGATGATGCAAGACTGAGCTGGACATTATTAAACATTAGTGGGTAATCCTGAGGAAGATTTTGTCAGGTTGATAAGTGTAAGAACTGAGTTTTTTGATGCATTAAAAATAACAAGATTATTTTTGCCCCAATCAGAGATACGAGCCAAGTCAGACATTAGGTGTGCCATGGCCTCATCCCTTTTTTGTTGAAGTAACTGCTGAGATGGACGTCGCGGAAACCGAATGGAAAGGTGAAGGGTGGAATCATCAGCGGATGAGTGGATAGGGTTAGATGTACAGCTTAGGTCATTGATGAATAAAAGGAAGAGAGTTGGTGATAAAACAGAGCCCTGAGGAACACCACTGTTGATAGGTCTAGGAGAAGAACGATGGCCGTCTACAACAGCAGCTATAGAACGACCAGAAAAGAAGCTAGAGATGAAGGCACAGATAGATGGATAGAAACCGTAGGAGGGCAGTTTGGAAATTAAAGATTTATGCCAGACTCGATCGAAAGCCTTTGAGATGTCAAGTGCAATGGCAAAGCTTTCGCCAAAGTCCCGAAAGGAGGATGACCAGGAGTCTGAAAGGTAGGTGAGAAGATCGCCAGTGGAGCAAGCCTGACGGAACCCAAAGTGACGATCAGAAAGAAGGTTGTGACAGGAAAGATGCTTTAAGATTTTTCTGTTAAGAATTGACTCGAAAACTTTTGAGACACAGGATGTTAACCCGCCCAGTCCCGACTGGTTTTTTACCCAGCCTACCCCCAGATCCCGACCGATTTTCGACTTTTTTTTTTTGCCCGAAACCTTCGCTTTTAGTCAGAAACATCGAAAATTCATAGAGAAATCATGATACAGGTGTCAGTCAGCCTTAAGAGCTCCTTCTTTTTCAGGGTACCTGGCTAAAGAAAACGAACTATGGTTAGGTTATCTAATTCAAACCACTTTAAATTACGTATATCTTTTATATATTTATTACGAATTTATGTGTAGTACAAGTCTATATTGGTTTTCTCACAATAGTATAGGCGTTTATAAGCATTATTCGCTCACCCAATACCCCAGTATATGGCACAATCATTTACGACATTACCACCTCATCACTTCTGTTTGTTTCTACCTCTAGCTTCTTTGTATCTTTGTCCTCCACCCCAAGAATCACTTTCACCGTGAATTTCGTCATTGGAGAGACCATGGGGCAACATACCTTTACTGGCCAGGTTACTGCTGACAGGAGAATTGCCCAGTGCGGGGGGAGGGGGGGTTAGGTGGGGCCAGGCAGTATCCCTGCTTGACAGCAGGTAGAAGAAGGTCTGCCACATATGCCTACCAAAAATCACCTGCGAATGTTGAAAAATGTGCACACGATGGGCCTTGCAATTGAGTGACGTACGATGCACGTCATTGGGTCTGTCCGCGGAAAAAAGTAGCGACATGCATCGTACGTCTGTGGGACTCGGCGGGTTAAAGCAATTGGACGATAGTGTTTACGGACGTGTATATTAAGGTGCACTCTTAACATTTAGAATAATCACCAAAAAGGGTAAGGTAAAGATCACAAGAAAACTAACTTAACTTTACTGTACACTATAACACACACATCCGATAAAAGATACCAGAATCGATTTACAAGGGGGAAAATGCACACATAGCTCTGCGTAATACAAATATAAACTAGGTGCTCTTACCTAACCAGATCATAACTCAGTGGAGTCTAGATTCACAAAACAATACTCACCGATACAGAACACGAGTGGCTTGGAGACAGGGTTAAAACCAAGTATAAATCACACACAAGTGTAAGTGAGAGAAATGAATAAATTATACAAGTGTAATTGGAGTAGTGAATAAACTAATAAGGGTGCAAAACAGTGTCTTTTGTAATTAACGTCACGTATTGAGCAAAGAGAAACTCTGAGGGAAAGTGTAATAAAATGTGACAAAGAACGTGACTGTAACAAAGATGTATGAATGTATCTTTTGAAAGTGACTTTAAGAGTCATGCTCTCTGCCCAAAATTAGAGCTTATAAGAGGTCGTTTCTCCGCCTCTTTTGGTTATTTAGGCATTAGGCTGTTTGGATCACAATCGCCAACCACTCAACAGTACTAGTACCTCGTACGACCCATGAGGGCCTTACTCAGCTCACCAATAACCAGTTACGAGCCATCAAGAAAGTCAGAGAAAGATATGGCATATTTTGATTGGCAGTTACTCTGGAAATACGCTTCGCTTCTCTTAAGCTTATCCTATTTTCTCACAGACAGGAGCAGTCAAACTGGGAAATAGGATCTTTGTGATAATCTCCTAATCTATTTCCAGTGAACTTCTGACCGCTGAGTGCACACAGCCGGGTAGGACTTGACCCTTTGTCCGACCCACCATGTCAGAACATGATACAAAAAGATTAACTGATTTCTCAGCGGCTCGTTTTATCTGGACACTTATCATATCCCTCTCCTATTTCTATCACACATCTGAGGTATCTACGCCAGTAACATCTCCATTCCTGAGAGAAGAAATTTTCCAAGGGATATTTCTGGACATTGTACAAATTAAGTTCTCGATAGGTAATCTGCTAGAACATTTTCGACCCCGCGTATATGTCTTACATCAAGGGAGTATTGCAAAAATAGGGCCCAGCGGTTCAATCTAAGATTCTTGTCCTTAAATCGGGACAAAAATTTCAGAGGGTGGTGATCAGTGTACACTACAACATCGCCTAACCATGGACCAACATATACAGAAAAGTGTTGGAGGGCAAGTATAAGTGCAAGGAGTTCTTTCTCAATAGTTGAATAATTCCTTTGGGCTTTATTGAACTTTTTGCTGAAATAGCACACAGGCATCTCAAAACACTGATCATTATCCTGAAGCAAAACTGCACCAGCCCGTAGACCACTAGCATCAACAGCTAATTTAAAAGGTTTGTCAATACTGGGAGCCTGAAGCACTCGGTGACTTGATAGGATGGCTTTAACTTTTGAATAGGCATCCTCACATTCTGGCTTCCACTCCTACTTGACTCCTTTTCTTAACAAATCAGTGAGGGGAGCTACAAGATCAGAGAAGTTCAGGACAAAGCGTCTGTAGTACCCTACCATACCCAAGAATCGTTGCAACTCTCTCTTATTTTTGGGTTGGCGAGAATTTACTATGGCCTGAACCTTTACATCAGGTGGACTAACTTGGCCTAAGCCGACCACATAATCTAGGTACTGCACTCGAGCCCTTACAAATTCACATTTAGTTAAATTAATCACTAAATTACCAGAGGACAGTCTCTGCAGCAAGGCATCTAGTTGGCTCAAGTGTTGTTCCCAAGTATTGCTAAAGATTACAACATCATCAATGTAGGTTACACAACCATCCAAACCCTGGGTGAGATCATTCATCAGCCTTTGGAAGGTGGCAGGAGCATATTTCATACCATAGGGCATGACTTTACATTTATAAGTACTGCCACAAACCACAAAACAGGAAATTTCTTGGGCCCTTTCTGTGAGAGGGATTTGCCAATATCCCTTCATCAAATCCAACTTAGTTAAGTACTTAGCATCTACACAATCATCTACTCTAGGTAGCAGGTAGGTGTCAACTTTTGTAAGAGAGTTAACTTTACGGTAATCAATGCAAAGACAATGGGACCCATCGGGTTAAGGAACCACTTTGACAGGGCTCGATTAACCCTTGCTGCAACAGGTAGTTCAGTTCCTCCTGGATGATGGTCTTCTTCGAAGGACTAGCCCGGTAGGGTGGCTGCTTCACAGGACCAGCATCTCCAACGACTGCATCATGCTGTGCCACATCCGTCCGTCCTGGGGTGTCCCGGAAGACATCAGGGAAGTTGCTGAGAAGTGCAACCAGCTCGGAACGTTGCTCTGCAGTCAAGTGGGAGAGTTTATCAGCCAGCGTAGTCCAAGCGCGCTGGTTTCTTCTCCAACTGGTAGTCTGGTCCAACGTCAAAGGTCAGCCCTCGTCCTCCGTCAACTCGGTAGCCGCCACCATACACGCAGCCTTAGGAGGGTCCACGTCTCGCCTGTGGTACTCCTTCAACATATTGATATGGCACAGTCTCCGTTCCTTCCTCCGGTCTGGGGTTAAAATGACATAATTCACTTCACCTACCCTCTTCTCAACCACATAAGGGCCCGCAAAACTTGCCTGCAGAGGCTGACCATGAATGGGTAGTAAAACAAGGACCAAGTCACCCGGGTTGAAGATCCTGTTCCTAACTTTCTTAGAGTGGTCGTACCATCTCTTCATCTTTCTCTGAGGCAACTCTAAGTGTGCCCTGGCTACTTCCATGCTATAGGCCAATCTATCTTTAAATTTTGACACATAGTCTAGCAAGTTAATCCGATCATCATCCTTGACCCACTGTTCTTTGAGGAGTTTAAGTGGGCCTCTTACCTCATGGTCAAAAAACAACTGAAATGGGGAGTAGCCTAAAGACTCATTCTGTGCCTCTCTAGTTGCAAACAGTAAAAACGGCAAACACTTGTCCCAGTCCTTTTCATCAGCACAAAGCTTGTTGAGCATGTGTTTCAAAGTTTGGTGATACCTCTCAAATGCTCCCTGACTCTGAGGATGATATGCTGTGGATGTGATCTGGGAGATGCCTAACTCTTTAAGGGTTTGTCTGAACAGTCTGGAATTAAAATTACTGCCTTGGTCTGATTGAACTTCCTTAGGGAGGCCAAAACGGGTAAAGAAGGTCAGCATCTCTTTTACAACCAATTTAGCCAAAATATTCCTCAAAGGAATGGCTTCAGGATATCTAGTGGCCATGTCTAACATTGTGAGGATGTATTGGTGGCCTGAAGAGGTTTTAGGCAAAGGACCAACAATGTCCACAAGGACTCTAGTGAATGGGGCCTCAAACACGGGTAGAGGAATCAAAGGAGCTGCAGGGATCGGCTTATTGCTCTTACCGACTAGATGACAGGCATGACATGACCTACAGAACCGGGCGACATCTCGACGGATTCCAGGCCAATAAAAATGCTGCCAGATGCGGGAAAATGTCTTCCTCACCCCCAAGTGACCTGCTAAAGAAGTCATGAGCAATGGACATAATTCTTTGCCTATAGGGCCTTGGAACTACCACCTGGTGTACCGTCTCCCACTCGTTATCAAGAGCAACACTAGGAGATCTCCACCTTATTAACACGTTGTTTGGCCGTAAATAATAACATTCTGTCAATTCAGACTCGCATTCATCTTCCCTAACTGCTGAGTCAACTAAAGTGGCAATCTCTGGATCAGATCTTTGCACATCAGCCAATCTTGCATTTACATCAATGTGAGGAGAATCATCAATCTCAGAGTCATTCAGTTGGGCGAAAAAGGTATCACCAAACCCAATAACATCATCGGCAATGCCAGTGCCATGACTATCAACATTACCACGGCTGGCCTTTGCCGTCATAGCTCTGGTCACAGCACACGCGGGAAATACAATAGAATCCAACTCTGTCCTATCCTTACTCAGGGGAGTCTTTGACACGCAGGGAACAGCACTTACTTGTCCTCCCACCAAGTCATTGCCCAAAAGGAAAGTGACTCCTTGTACAGGAAGTTGGTCGACAGCACCCACACTCATGAACCAGTAACTAACTCTGACTGAAGCTTCACCTCAACTAGGGGAACAGATACAAACTCAGCTAGACCCTGCAACAAGACACATTCATTAGCGTCAGCTACATCAACAATCCCCTGCAACATTAGTGACTGAGAAGCTCCTGTGTCTCTAAGTATAGTGACTTCCTTACCACCTTTTCCATCAAGTGAAACTAACCCTTTAGATATAAAATTAGCAAATAAATTATCTGGGGAGGAGTCACTTACTGTACTACTTGGGGGAGGACACTCTGATGGAGTCTTATTACCACTCTCACTTGAACCTGACGGCTGCACTCCTCCAGTCTTACTAGTGTCTAACAGTGGCTCTGCAGGAGTCTGCCTATCAACCACTGACAGCTCCACTCTGGCCTTATCAACAATTTGCATTTCCTGGGGTGGTGTCTGACTACCGCTAAAAATAACTGTGGAAGGCTGCTCTCTGTTGGTGTCAAGAGCTCCCCAAGAGTTTACCAAAGTAATAGGTTTCACATTAGAACTTTTCCATCGTTTCTTCCAGCATCAATCCTCCCAGTGTCGGGGATTCCCGGTACAGCAGCGATGGAAGCAACATCTCCTCCCGCGACGTCCTCGCCACCTGCTACAGCCTTCGACTCGTTGAGGGGGGCTAGTACATCAGCAGGTCTCCAGCCACCTCGGGCCCCCACCACCTCTGGCACCGTGAAATGGTACAACGTGAGGATGGGGTACGGATTCATTCGGCGCCGGGACATCAGTGCCGATGTATTTGTGCACCGTCTGAGGATCGAAGTTACCAATTCACGGGGCTGGAAACGCCCGTTGCGTGAGGGAGAGGCTGTCGTGTTCGATCTCCTACAGACACCGAAAGGTCCCGAGGCTATTAACGTTACCGTGCCCCGAGGTGCAGCTGTGCAGGGCCCTGCTCCTGCACGGCGGCGCCCCTCGGCTTGGGATCGTCAGCCTAGGGACCCTCGATGCTCTGGGGAGATTGACGCGATAGTTATCATGTGTATCGCGACGGCTCGAGCATTTTGCGGTGGTGACAAGGCGGCGTTGCTTGTTCTTCTGCCTCAGATTTTTTAGAAGAACGGGCTTCCACGCATTGTCATCCCGCAGTGCTTTGCCCGCGATACTTATACTGCCCCTCGTCAGAAGCGTCGCGTCCCCAAGCTGCAGCCTCCCAGACCCCGCCCAACACCGCGGGTCAGGCTCCAGCTCGATGCTCCCCTAAACCGAGCATCTGCTGCCACCGCCACTACCGTTGCTTCACCGCCCACCGAGACAGCCCAGCCAGCTCCTACTGTTGATTCCCTCTGCTCGCCATCAGCAGCCAAGGAAAGGGCTCCTTCTCCTGTCCCCTCCTCTGACAGGGAAGAAGTGGACCTCCCGCCCTCGACTCCTCCACCTGCTGTTGATGGCGAGCCGAGGAGAAAGAAGAAAAAGAGGAAGGGGAAGAAAGGCGGGCCTCCACCACCGGTTGAGATGGAGACAGACCATCCTACGTCTCCTCCACCATCTCCACAGCCTGCCTCCACCACCACCGCTCCTCCACCTCCACCGCCTGCCTCCACCACTGCTGATCGCCGTCAGGAAGTCTTGGCCCGACTCCCTCCACTGAGAGAGGAAACTCGCGCCCATCTCGAGTCTCTCTCAGTGGATCAGATCTTCGAACAACAAGATCGTTATCATCAGGCCAACTTCTCTGACGTGACGGACTCCCTCTACCACCTCCACGTACGCTGTCAGCAGTTCCACAACCGTCACGCCGAGTGTCTGCTTGTCACGAGCGAGAGCCACGCCGACGACGTGGCCATTTTAGACTACATCGTCCGAGCTATTCTAAAACATCATGGTCAACACTAGCTGTGGCTAGTTCACCTGCTCTCCATCTGCAGTTCACCCACTACGGGCTCTCCACCCTGAGCCCGTGCCACATCCGTGTGGCGAATCTAATCATCATCATCATCCCAGTGTCCCGTTTTCTGGCAATACTGGCAAAATCTGACACCTTTTCTTGACCCTCTGGCAACACTGTCCTTACTTACTTTCGTGGAACTAATATTCTCTGGGGTTGCAACATTTCCACTAGTGTCACTTAACATTAACTTGCCTTTACCAGAAGAAGGGTTCACAAAAACTGGTTGGTTCACTCTCCTACCCTTAGCAAATGAATGAGGCTTACGTTCATGCTTATGAATAATACTATAATTATCAGCAACAAAGGCAGCCTCATCTAGGGCATCTACCTGCTTCTCCACCAAGTGTGTTGCAATATCCCTGTCTATTTTATCAGTCAAACTCTCCAAGACCATTAACTCCCTCAGTTTTGGGAAAGAATTAACATTCTTAGCACGTAACCAACTGTCACATAAATCTGTAAGTATTCTAACATACTCCACATGAGTCTGATCTTTCTGTTTAAAAGTGGATCTAAACTTAAGCCTATATGCCTCTGGCACGAGTTCGTATGCTTTTAGAATGGCCTCTTTTAGACAATCATACTTAGCACTTTGCTCC
Organism: Birgus latro; assembly: GCA_018397915.1. Lineage (NCBI taxonomy): Eukaryota > Metazoa > Arthropoda > Malacostraca > Decapoda > Coenobitidae > Birgus > Birgus latro. The sequence continues at coordinate 18,682 of JAGKTI010009948.1, forward strand.
ACAGATAAAGAAATATAAACCTCTTGAGCCTTTCCTTTCAAAACACTCTGCAGCAGTACTGTCCAAGAGTCTTTTGGCCATGAGAGACGACCTGTCACCTTTTCAAACATATGAAAGTACCTAGTGACGTCTTGCTCGTTAAAGGGAGGGACCAGCGTGATGTTCTTAGCAACATCAAACGATGAACTACTGCCAGATGAACTATTAGCTCTAGGTAAACTATTAGCTTGCTTCATTCTGAATTCGTGATCCATTTCCTTTTGTCTCATCTGGGCTTGCAATGCTAATTCCCACAGCTTAAGTCTGGCTATCTCAAGTTGTATTTGGTCACTAGAATCATGAACAGAAACAACATTGGGCCCTGGTGTCTCCGATGATAAAGGCTCAGGATCAACGATTTGTGCAGTATCAACAGGGTCAGGACTAGCTATGGAGGACTCACTTTGTGCAAACATGATTTCCAACTCTAAATCAAGTAAGCTAGTCTTATTAATGGAGGCAGGAATTGTCACATTTAAGGCCTGGGCAAGCAATTTAAGCTTGTGCTTCTTAAGAGTTTTCACTTTGGTTGGGGTAGGCTTAGAATCAAGAAAGGCTTTCACATCACTATCACTGATCATATTAAAGTAAGCACTGTGTATTGGCCAAGGTTATTAATATGTCACAGAGCAATCCTGGAAAGAGGCCACCAAATTGTTATGGAGACCAAAGTTATTAATATATCACAGAGCTATCCTGGCAAGTGGTCGCCAAATTTGTTACGGACGTGTATATTAAGGTGCATTCTTAACCCTTAGATTAATCACCAAAAGGGATAAGGTAAAGATCACAAGAAAACTAACTTACCTTTACTGTACACTATAACACACACATCCGATAAAAGATACCAGATTCGATTTACAAAGGTGAAAATGCACACATAGCTCTGCGTAATACAAATATAAACTAGGTACTCTTACCTAACCAGATTACAACTCAGTGGAGTCTAGATTCACAAAACAATACTCAAAGATACCGAACACGAGTGGCTTGAAGACAGGGTTAAAGTCAAGTATAAATCACACACAAGTGTAAGTGGGAGAACTGAATAAATTATACAAGTGTAGTTGGAGTAATGAATAAATTATACAAGTATAGTTGGAGTAGTGAATAAACAAATAAGGGTGCAAAACAGTGTCTTTTGTAATTAACGTCACGTATTGAGCAAAGAGAAACTATGAGGGAAAGTGTAATAAAATGTGACAAAGTATGTGACTGTAACAAAGATGTACGAATGTGTCTTTTGAAAGTGACTTTAAAAGTGATGCTCTCTGCCCAAAATGAAAGCTTATAAGAGGTCGTTTCTCCGCCTCTTTTAGTTATTTAGGCATTAGGCTGTTTGGATCACAATCGCCAACCACTCAACAGTACTAGTACCTCGTACAACCCATGAGGGCCTCATTCAGCTCACCCATAGCCAATTACGAGCCATCAAGAAAGTCAGAGAAAGATTTGCCATATTTTGATTGGCAGTTACTCTGGAAATACGCTCCTCCTCTCTTAGGCTTATCCTACTTTCTCATGGACAGGGGCAGTTAAACTGGGAAATAGGATCTTTGTGATAATCTCCTAATCTATTTCCAGTGAACTTCTGACCCCTGAGTGCACACAGCCGGGTAGGACTTGACCCTTTGTCCGACCCACCAGGTCAGAACATGATACAAAAAGATTAACTGATTTCTCAGCTGCTCATTTTATCTGCACACTTATCATATCCCTCTCCTATTTCTTTCACACAACTGGGGTATCTACGCCAGTAGCAATAGTTAGTGGATTGGGAATAGTCACCCTTTTTTTGAGACTGGCTGAATGAGAGCAAACTTCCAGCAAGAAGGAAAGGTACAAGTTGATAGACAAAGGCGAAAGAGTTTACCTAGGCAGGGTGTAAGCACAGAAGCACAGTTTTTGAGGACAACAGGAGGGACTCCATCAGGCCCATATGCTTTGTTAGTAATGAGGCTAATGATGGCAGAAAATACACCAGCAGAAGAAATTTTAATGTCAGTCATGAGGAAGTCAGAGTGGGGTAGTGATGGAGGAATAGCACCGGAATCGTCTAAGGTGGAATTGGAGAAGGTCTGAGCAAAGAGATGTGCTTTATCAGTAGAAGAAATAGCTACAGAGCCATCAGGGTAGAAAAGAGGAGGGAAGGATGATGAGGTAAAGTTGTTAGAAAGGTTTTTGGCAAGGTGCCAGAAGGAGTGGGAAGAATTCGAGTTGCAGACATTCATTTGCACATTTCGATGATATTGACCTCAAGACACGAACGTTGTCAGGCAAGCGATTAAGCATTTGCTTTACAAGTTCAATAACAAAGTGGATATACATTTTACAAATATCTATCTTATCAAGAAACATGCAGGCCCTCTTTTTCACTCTCAAAATTATAACCCATATAAGGATGTGAATCCAGAAAACTTTACACTGAGTCACTGTTTTTTTTTTTTTTTTCTGGGATGATGGTCTTGGAATACAAGGAGTCAATCGACTGAAGCAAATCGTTCAGTAATTTTGTTGCATCATTCACCCTTGCATCAAACATTTTGTTGACACATTGATCTTCTCTATGAATGCACTATAAAAACACCATAAATATATACTTTTTCATATTGCAAAGCATTACTTAAAGCAGTTCAGCAGAATAAAAGCACTATTCTTTCCATGTAAGTTCAAATTGAGTTTGGGGGTCAGTCCACAAACTCAGAATTCTTACTATGGTAGCTTCAGTCACGAACCATCGTGTTTGAAGGGCACTCGATTGCAGAAAAACGTTCCTCACGAAAGGCTAGCTGTAGCCTGTGAGTGAGCGTAGGACAAAGACGGTGTAACTCAACTAAGTTTTCCAACTGCAACAGGACAGGACGGTCATGGTGAGTGGTACAAGACGAATGCGTCCAGGACACGAACGATCGATAGGGATGACAGGTGCCCATTTTGTATATATGAACTTTCTTTCCTTAGCTGATGTTTTTAACTTATTTCAGTTCTGGTGCCAACCCTGTTCCTATTTCTTATTAATGATCGCTTATCTTTCACCCACAATCTCATCCATTCATATGAAGATGACTCAACGCTTCACTGTTCATTCACACTCAAACATCCATTTACAAAGTTTAATATCACTAACTCTCAACTCAGTACAGCCATCCCCATAAATCAAGACTTATCAAAGATCAGTGAATGGGGACAAAATAACATTGTCTCATTTAATGCTAGGTAAATCAAATATATACAATTTACTAGTAGAGAGACATTGCCTGATTCGTAAATTACCTTCAGTGCTACTAATATTCCTCTCGCCAGAAGTATTGGAATTCTCGGTGTTTCACTTAACAGTGCCCTCATCTGGACCTCTCATGTCAGATCACTCGCTAAAACCGCCTCAATAAAACTTATATTATTGTACAGAGACCGTAACTTCTTCACAAACGAGGAGTTAGCTATAATTTGTAAGAGTCATGTGCGCTCTCAGCCTGAATATCGCTCATCCTTGTGGAATGGATGTGGAGAGGTTGCACTAAAACAACTAGACAAAATTCAGAACAAAGCTGTTGGAATTATTAATAACCCTGCTATTATAAATAAACTACCTCCCCTACAAGTAAGAAGCAATGTTGCCTCCCTTGCATTATTTTACAGATACTTTTATAGCAAATGCTCGGACAAAGTTGCGTCCATTGTGCCACATCTCCATGCCTTCCCTCGTGTTACATGGGCATCTGATATGGCTCGTGACTGAAAGGTCACACAGCCATAATGCAGAATTCTGCCTATCACAATTCTTTTATTCTCCGAACTACATCTCTCTGGAAATCGCTTCCCCAGTGTTTTCCCCCCCCAAAACTTCAACCTACAGCTGTTCAAGCCAAACCGTTAAAGACATTTTATGAATGGAGGACACCTGTAATCTGGTGTATTTTTTTTTATTAATTTGTTTTTCCTTCCTCAGCTCTATTATTTAAAAAAAAAAATTGGTTTGATAAAAAAATTGCCAACAATGTTACCAAATAACAAAAACAGGTAACTAAAATGTTGGCAAGTAGCTGAATGGCAAAAAATGAAGCTAGGTGACTTTTTAACCTGTTATGTCCCGACTGATTTCCTACCTCCGATACCCCTCAGTCCCGAGCAATTTCGGACATTTTTTTTTTTTTTTGGCTCAAACCTTCGCTTTTTGAGAAACATCGAAAGTTCACAGAAAAATCACCCTCCTGACCTTATAAATGTTGCTACAGGTGACGAGTCAGCCTTATCTTTCGTTCTTTCTCACGGTATCTGGCCTCAAAGAAAACGAACTATGGGAGGGTAAACTAATTCAAGTCACTTTGAATTGCGTATTTATTTATTATTTGTTACGAATTTATATTGGTTTTCACACAATTATATTGGCAATAGATGCATTGTTCAGTCACCAAACACATCCACATATGGCATCTTCCTTTATGACATTACCACCTCATCACTTCTGTTTATTTCTTGCTCTAGCTTCTTTATTTCATTGTCCTCCACATCAGGAATCACTTTTATCGTGAATTTCGTCATTGGAGAGACCGTGGGGCAACATGTCATTACTGGCCAGGTCACTGCTAGCAGGTGAGTTGCCGAGTGTGGGGGTGAGGGGGAAGAGGGGAGGTTAGGTCGGGCCAGGCAGTATCCTCAGTTGACAGCAGATAGAGGAAGGTCTACCAAATATGCCTACCAAAAATCACCCGTGAAACTTAAAAATTGTGCAAATTATGAACCTAGCAATTGAGTGACATACCCATACGTCGATGGGTCTAGCTGTGACAAAACATTGCGACGTACCCATACTTCGACGGGACGCCTCGGGTTAAAATCACCAAACCTAACAAAAACTTTACCAAGTTGGCAACACTGTAGTTGTGTCACGAGATAAAGTGGAGTGTCTGGCATTCTTTGAAACCCAGACCTGAATCAGATGGCTTTAAACTGAGGCATGAAATCTTTATCGGCACATGTATGAAAGCAACAACTTTGACCCAGAGATCGCCATCTGTATATGTCCAGTCGCCCTAAGAAGTGATTGCAGTTTCAGATTGGTTCAATCACTATGCACTGCCATACGTTCAATGAACACTTAGTAAATATAATATAAAAATTCTGTGCCTTCATCACGTCATATCAAATAAAATGTATATCACACTAAAAATTATGTAAAATGAATAACACGAGGCAGTGATATATTAGAAGTTAACACTTAGATACGTTTCCCGATTTGAATGAATGTGTAATGTATTACTCCGTGCACGGCATGTAGTATAACCCAGTGTTCCTGATGTATCTGCTTCCCAGGATTTCAAATACAAATGCTGTAGTTTCGAAGACCAGTTAAGAAATATTCTTGTGACTGCAATACACTACTTTATTTTCCAATGCTATGGTGATGATATAGCAAGAAGAAGGATGCCACAACAATGAAATTGTTCTTAGTAATACGAGTAGGTTAATACCCTACCTGCAGTAGCAGCAAGACAATTCTTCCTTGACTCCTTGTCTTCTCCTCACTTATAGTAATTATAATTAGCTACTTTATTCCCAGTGATGCAAACTTATTTATAGTTGTAAGGAGGTATGACAGATTTTACCCTTTTCTCTTATATTAGGCAATAAAGACGAAAACATGAGTTTACGAGTGTAAACTCTTGCATTGCAAAAGCACACTCTTTCTGCTCTATCTTTAAATAAACTGCTACATCTTTGTTAACTGAAAATGCTGATTTCGAAGTTTTGAACTCAGTGAACTTGTTTATGAACCTCTACATTTTATTACACTTGTTTATGCGCTAAGGGTACTACGATATGATATGATGAAAGTTGATATTCCCCAAGGAGGGTTCTTTCTTTATATATCATTCACTGGCATATATTAATTCTTCCAGAGATTTTTCTTAATGGAAAACTGGCCAAATGCAGAGTAATAACTGCATGTTGCAGTAAAAGTAGTCTCCTTTCGTGCTAGTTGATCGAACCATTTAAAACAGTCCTACTTACCCCACTTTCTGTCATAGATCGTGGAGAAAACAGAAATGGAAATTCTCTAAATTATTCCCAAATCTTGTAAGCAAAATTATTTTATTAATAATAATGGCTGATTTTATCTCTTTCATGAATCTCTCTCCTTTTCAGTCTTATGCTACTAAAAATTATTGCGTGTTACCATATTTAATTATGAACTCTGCAAATTATTCCTGACTGTCCCTGAGCGATAGTTTTCACATTTCAGTTACTTCTGTTTAGGATTTTCTATTATCGTAACGAACGAAGTGCTTCCTGCAATTCTGAAATATACTGGTATTTTGATGTTTACTTATTGTTTTCTGTAACAATCTTACATAATAAGTTTCACCTTGTAAAGATATAAGGAGGAGTATGTGCATCATCGCTGACCGAAAACTTCTGGATACTCCACCGTCACTTCTTAGGCTGAGTGTACGAGAGTCGGTGTGTTGGAGTTATCCGGTCATGTCCCGACCAATTTCCCACCTCCGATACTGCCCAATCCCGACCAATTTCAGATTTTATTTATTTTTTGGCTCAAACCTCCACTTTTGGTGAGAAACATCGAAAATTCATAGAGAGATCGCCCTCCTGAGCTTATAAATGTTGCTACAGGTGACAGTCAGCCTTACCTTTCCGTTCTGTCTCAGGGTACCTTAGTTCAAAGAAAACGAACTATGGGAGGGTTAACTAATTCAAGCCATTTTAAATTACGTATTTATTTATTAATTTGGTACGAATTTATGTGTAGTACAAGACTATATTTGTTTTCACACAATAATATAGAAAATATAAGCACTGTTCACTCACCAAACACATCCACATATGGCACCTTCCTTTACAACAATACCTCCTCATCTTTATTTCTTTGTCCTCCACCTCAGGAATTACTTTCACCGTGAATTTCGTCATTGGTGAGACTGTGGTGGGACATGTCTTTACTGGCTAGTTCACTGCTAACAGGTGAATTGCCGAGTGTGGGGGGGCGGGCGGAGGGGGGAGGGGTGTCAGATGGGGCCAGGCAGTATCCCCACTTGACAGCAGGTAGAAGAAGGTCTCCCACATATGCCTACCAAAAATCACCCATGAAACTTGAAAAATGTGCAAATGACCGACCTTGCGATGTATGGGTATGTTGCCGGGTGTCACCGTGACAAAACATTGCAACGTACCCATACATCGTCGGGACTCCTCGGGTTAAGTATAAATCTAAGCTTTCTTTTATCATTATTGTATTTTTCAGGAAGTAGACTTTGGGCAGACACTGCTCCATGTCTCAGTCCCCCGCACAGAGGTGGTCGACTTTACTGTCCCAGTGACAATATGGTACACCTGCATCATCATCCGCATTGGATCATCTGAGGTGGATCCTTGGGGCTTCCTGTTGCCCTTGAAACCAGTGGTGTGGGGTGGTATCCTGGTGGGGCTGGTCGAGGTGTTCGGGTCTCTAATGCTGATGACTTCTCTTAGTTTACCTGAAGGTGTGAAACGATCCAGGTGGCTAACAAATGCTTCCAGCTGTCTGCGTGTCCTGTTCCGTCAAGGTGAGAATTCATAATGTGGTATTAAATGGTTAAGTGAGATTACTTCAAAGCCCTCTGGCGTGATATGTTCTTGTTTCAGAACAGCTCTCAGCAGCTATGGAACCTGCTCAGGTATACACCATCCTCCATGTGCAATAAAATCCGTCTGACGTGATCCACATGCACACAGTCAGCTGCAATGCTCTTCATCCGACAAATGAAAGGGGTCTGCCATTACACACTTTCTGTGGGCCAGCCATATGCATGCAAACAGATGCAACAATATTGTCCGCATGACTCACTCATGGTCAAGTGTTTCCCCCATCAACATGCAAGCATCCTGTGTGTTCACCACTAACCAGAGCAAAGAAGCCAGCCACAGCAAGCATGTCCATCTAAACTGGATGCACAAGGACTGATTGTATGAAAACATCTGACACTGTCTGTGTACAGTTGTGCTATCCTTCCAGAAGGTGTACCTGCCACTCATGCGGCTGTCACAAGGCTATTCTGATGGTACCAAAGAAGAGGAATAAATCGGGACCTTCACCACTGGTTGTGCAGTCTTTAGCTCCCCTGCATCTCCTCTCCTCTCCCCCAGCCGACCACATACTCCCAGCCTTACCCAACTTTACTTGCTCCACATTCACCTTCCTGTCCACATCACTCGTAGTTACTCTCATCCTCGGGCTGGGTGAGTCAGAGTCTTTACTAATCTTTCGCTACCAAGGGGTTCATAAAATATGAATAAAATCGTTTGGTAACAGGAAGACGTTAACGAAGTGATTGAGTTAATAAAGTTATCCAACTCCATTATTACACATTTCTATACCCGTCCACCTGACACATAGTTGTCTAAACAGTAAGAAAGCAATACCTTCTCACAGCCAGGTATTATTCGTCTTTACCAGGCGTGGGTGGTTGCAGAAGGTGTTTATAACACACACAAGTTCTCGCCTGCGCCCTCTCACGCTCGCCCACGTCCAGTGGAACCATGTGTAGAGGTAACAGTGGTGCAAAACACCCGTCTGCATACCCTCTTCCAAAACGAAAACTGTGTTGAACTGTAAGGAATAATGTAGATCGCTTCTGTTAATTGAATCAGTCAGCTGGTATTAGCCACAAAATGCTTCACCAGGACTCCAAAATGTAAAATATATATTTTCAGATTTGATGTTCATTCGAAATTGATGGTGGTGAGAAACAGGACATGGAGAAGGTACAGCTGTTGGCTCTGTATGTACTGATTAATTGAGCCTCACCCAGAAGTAGCTGAGGCTGCAGGATGCTGGTGGTGTGATTGTGTAGTGTTGGCCATGTTAGTGCCGATCCTAACCTAACCTAACTTAACCCAGATGTGGTCAAGTCTACGAGTTGGTGGTGGTGGGAACGTGTGGTTTTGGGAGTGTGGATGCTGGCCATGTTGGTGTTGTTCCTAAGCTACGCCGGCAACCTTACGTCCCTCCTGGCCATCAGACACATCCCCATGCCGATACAGTCCCTGGAAGATATTGTAGCCAGTCCAGTCACTGCTTTCCTTCCAGCGGACTCGGCCGTCCTCGAGGCATTTGCGGTAAGTTGTTTTATGTTACTGGGATACGAGTATGTGCAAATAATAATAATAATAGTAATAATAATAATAATTAAGATAGACCCGAGAATTTGAAGACAAATGTAGGAGGTGGATTATTACCTTCGTACCTGTGATGTACTACCATGAAAGTAGTAAGGGAATAAAAGCCTTGGTGATTTGACACAGCCTTAACAATTTAGCATTCAGGGGCTTCCCAAGGCTGAATAAAATCGTCAAATGGCTGCAATATTAAATAAAAGGAATGTCATCGCAGTTCACCTGTCATTCAGATCACATGTTATCCTTGCCTAGACAGCAGAGAATGGACCAATGAGAGACGTGGTAGACTTGCAACACAAGGGACGCCTAGAGCTTGTCTTGGGCCGGGACTTTATGACGAAGCTGGACTCCCAGGTCAGACGAGGTGACCACGTCTTGGTCGCCAGCAGCTTGACGTTACACATGTTCATGGCTAAGGACTTTTCTCTCAAAGGTAGTTTACTCCTGGCTCCTATGATTCACTGAATTACAACTGATGCAATTGAGTGGAATTAAACACTGACGTTCTCCTACTTTAGGGAGGGATTAATGGCCGCAGGATTATCTTTATCAGGCTCTTATATAATAATAATAAGGACTAGCACCAGGCCCAGAAGGACTAAATGACACACCAGGCTCTTACGATTCATTTTCAGACGTGTACAATCGTCTAGTGTCAACTGCAGTAATGTTAAAGACGTGACCATGCGAGTGTAAAGGTTAACGGTATCTGTGTTACATACTTTTGATTGTAGCAAGTGTTAGGCTCTCTTCCCCTTTTCCAAACGTTCTTCATCCCCTGTTTAAATAAGAAAAGTATTCTTGATGATGATGTTGACGAAAATTAGATGAGTGATTTAGAGATGATGATGATGATGATTATAGTGGAAAAAAATACCAGAATGCATCAGGACTTTTACAAGAATTTATTATTGGTAGGTGGTGGCGACCATTATCCACTCACTTGTAGTGCTGCTTGCTTCGGATTCATCATTCTGTCTGTGTCAGCCCTCCACCCTTCCTAGTTCTCCCTGTCCTTCCTATCACTTTTTATAACTCTCCTTAAAATTGCGCCCTTCAACAGTTCTGCAAAACCAGCCTCTTATCCAGTACTGCATTTCTATTTACGTTTTGATTAACTGTAGCTACCACGTTCCTCTTATTAACCCTTAAACTGTGGGGTTGTCGGAGGCGCGCCGTGCCCATCCCGCAGGGATAATCGTGCTCCGACTCACTTTTTAAAAATATTTGCCCAAAATATTATCATTACATATTATAATTACATATACGTATGGCACATACCTTCATCTTTCTCATGGGATGTTATTTTAGCACTCTTCGACTACCGTAGGACTTGTGGAGACTTCTGAAGTTGGGTAACTAAGTCTCCACTTTACACTTTCCGACTTCCCGTAATATGAATACCACTGCCAGATATTATCACTAGAAACACTATTCAATGATTTCCAAGTAGTTTGGAATCCATACTAAAAAAAAAAAAAACACTGTGAAAGCAATGTAAAATACTGAATGAGTGCGTACGAGCCTCCCACTCGCGCTAATTCGCCGCTGGTATTCTGTTATTTCTTACTCATATACACACTCACACTTTATTATTTCTAGTACTTTATTACAGTTATATATATCTACAGTTGTTTACCGCTTCCCACACGATGTTTAGTAGGGATAGAGGTCACAGGGCCTTTTATAATGGGTGCAAAAGCAGCAGAAATGCAGGGCGCGACTGCGACGTGATTTCACCGTGAAGGACGAGAGCGAACTGA